>CAAKHC010019088.1:88443-105254 GCA_901007825.1 Macroramphosus scolopax
GAGTCGGGATTAAAGATATCGGGCCGACGAGGAGCACAGAGGAGGAGCGTTAACATGGAAAGCTGTAAAGATATAAAGCAACGTAACACAGTTGAAGGTCAAATTCTTGAGGGAATCTCACTGATACAGGATGTAGGGACGTAATACGGGCATGCTGCTTCTGTCCTTAGTTGGCCTCTATGTTTAGAAGGTGAAAGAAATATGAATGAAATGTTCTTTAAACACCTAAATAGCTTCACTGATGCCTGCAGACTCACATTCATAGCTCTCGGTACCTCGATCGACTGCTCCGATCCCGCTCCTCATCCTCCTCAGCCCGTCTCTTAACTAAGGGTGTTGCTGATTAGTTCGGAACACAACGAACAACACATGCATAAATGCATAAGAATGCATAAATGCATAAGAATTCAAAAAAGGCAAGACAACAAGAAGAGGGGAGATACCAGCAGCAGCCCAGGAGGGAAGGAAAGGGAAACAAACAAAACAGTCAAACTATATATAAACTGTGATGAAGGGCTCGGTTTGTGCTGTGTGTGATGCTGCTGCAGACGAGCTCGGACAGCACATCTGCCCAGAGGTTTTGCAAAAGGTTTATTTGCAGGAGCAACAACTGAGCAGTCGATGTTACACCGTGTTCCACGTGTGCGTTCGGCCGTCTGCACCGTGTTTACACATCATCTGTCAATGTATTATTAATGACAACACATTATCCCGAGGGGATAAATAAGATTATAAAAAAATAACATGACCTCGAGCAAGAATAATAGATTTAAAAAGAAAAACCCCTTTAATGATTCATTATTGTACCGTCGGTAACTTCAAGAGGAAAGTAATTGCCAATCACTCATTCCCCTCGTCTTCCTCCTGATTGGAAGGCGAAGCAGCTACTGTCTGCAGACGTATAATAGGATATGGATCAACATCACGTCTCTGACACGCTGGACCTGTGGCGGAGGTTGTTATGGGCGATGCTTTTTTCATAACGATTCATCTCCGCCTGCGTTACCTTAATATGAGAAGGCATAGACGAAGAGCTGAATCATATGAGAGGAAGAAGAGGTGAGTAGACGTGCTGCAACACGCAGGCGTTGATGTTCAACATCCATGGCAGCAACAGGCGCACTCACAGGGACGAGAGGGAAACTCAGATATCTTCTTTTTCCGCTGGACAATAGATTTATAATCATTATGAGATTTGAATTTTTTCCCTTCAGAAACAGCCTCCTCCTCCTCCTCCTCCTCCTCCTCCTCTTCTCTCCGCCTGATCCTAATTTAAGTCTTTTTCTTCCGCACTGCTGGCTTGTATTTGTCTGAAATAATCAGCCGCTCAGATAACAGTAAGCTCCAAAAAAAAAAGAAGTGATTCACTTATAAACGAGATGAAATTTGACCAGTAATCAAATTCAAGCCTCTTTTCATGCTTCCACTGTTATTATCACACTGGTCAGGACACTTTATTTATCCTCATTTCTCCTAAATGGGCTGTTAAGATGAAGAAAAGACAATTGCACAACTGTAGATTTGGCGTCTGGGAGTGTTCCCTCTCTTTGTCCGGGTCCCTCCCTGCATCGGGCTCGTTAAAGGCAGCCCCATGTAAGCACCCCGCCAGCCTGTTAGGGGAGGGATAATGAAGTAATCCATAGTCATTACTCAGCCATCACCCTCGGTGTGCACAGGCCGCCATGGACCACTTAGCTGGAGGTGTGCCGGTATGTATGTGTGGAGGAAGGCGGCCAGAGAAGACATTAGCGGAGCACGGAGGTTAGACGAGGTCGACATAGGACACGGGGACGTCGGTCCGCGAGGTGCGTTCAGATAAGGGTGAGGGACAAGGAGCCAGGCGGGGTGTAATTGGGGCTGGTGGTGGTATACTTTAATTACAGCTGAAGGATAATTTGAGCAGTTATTGATCCCCTCCCTCTTATTGTTGGGGCGGTAGACGAGGGGACGTAAGTTCAGGAGGACAATAGGAGGAGGTTGTAGCAGGCGTGGAGGCTTTATGTCGCCATAAAGTTCAGTAATATCACCTTGACCCAGCCATCCTTGCACTAAACCTGTAAATAACCAAGGCGGTGCACGCTACCCTCCTCCGGACGCTGATTTAAGACTTTTAAGATTTGTTTTAGCCACCTATTTATTTTGCATGATGGCTCAAATTTACAAGAGGCAAGCAGGGCGAGGCTGATACAACATGAAACACAACAGCATGAGTCACGGCCGGACCCGAAGCCAATTCCCAGGTATTAGAATGCTTTAAGTTTTATGATCCCCTATCGCCAAACCTAATATAATTATCCTGCAAGGGCACTCTGTCTTTCAGCTTCAGGGGGTGAAATGGGATGCTTGAGGAAAGGGGGGTGGACTCAGTGGTTGCAGGGGTGGGATGAGAAGCCATATAAAGAAGAGAGATACATGTAATTTGTGTTTTTTTTTTTTTTTTTTTGATGCATACATGAGACACACTCACATGCACACACACTAAAAAAGTTCACAAAGTCCACCATCATGTGGGCGGTGACCTCAGCCGTGTTGTTGTTAATTACCATATTAATTCAATGAAGTCGTACCACCTTGTGTGAAGTGGAAAAACGAAAGAAAAAAAAAAGAAAAAAGTCGGTGTAATTAACGGCCCCGTTCTGAAGGTCGGCCCTCGATGTGAGGATGGAGGACTGCATGTGCGTCGCCTCGTTTTTTTTTTTTTATCATCCCTCATGTTGTTGTATGAGGCTAGCATGATTAGCTCCTGTCGCGCGACCCATAAGTCATTCCCCCCCTGAAGCCTCAATCTCTGGTGAAATGCTAAACGTGTCACTGTGGCCGCCGGTGATCTACACCGTCATTATGCATAAAATAACCGTCGTTACGGTGGCCAATGCTGCATGATCGCTCCCCTTATCTCTCATGCATGTGCTGCAAGACTCCAGCTGCACCGCCACAAGGTCAATCTGAGCCCACTGTTTATGTATTTGTCTGTGTTCATCTTCTAGAGGTCAAGCAGTGGTTTTATCAATTACTCCATTACCTTCCTTTGGCTCGCCCCCCCCCCGCCTCTGGCAGGAAATTGGAGTGTCCCTCATCTCTCCATCATCTTGTGTTCTTCATGGGTGCTGAGCTTGTTTCAGCCACGTTTGTCTGCCTTGCAGTTTGAGGCTGGCATGTGAGGGACATATAACAAATGAATGCCCGGGTAGAGCCACGGAGGAAGAGGAGGAGTGAGAGAGGGAAGAGCGTGAGAGCAATGATGGAGAGTTTTACATGTCATATATGGAGTGGGGGTGTATTATGGTTACACTGTAAACAGATGATGGCGGGTCGGCATTCTTCTTTTAAAAGGTTAATTGCGACATATCTTTGTATGAGAAGCCGCGTCAAAGAAATACACTTTAATACGGCGTGACAAGACGGAGGAGCAGGTCAGAGCAGCAGTCTGGGGATCGGTAAGATATGCAGAGGCTGTCGTCCACTCTGGAACACACCAGACGACCAACAGGACCGAGGAAGACTCATCAGTCATCAGGGAGACAATGAAGACTAATGGACGAAGAGTGGTGGAGGAAAAAAGTGGGAAGAACAGTTAGTTCTAAAACTGCTGCCTTTGCGTCGCACTATGAAAATAACATTTCTAATTCAGAGAATATCTGCAATATGATCTCAAAGCAAAAAAAAATTTATGTAACAAAGGCTTTTTTTTTTTCGTCTTTGAAATGTCTAATTCAGTTCCCCGCACCTACTTTGAAAAGGAAGCCATCTGATAACGTTGCTTCCCTTTGGGGTAAAATATTGCCACGAGGAGAAATTCCAGAAGCGGATGCTAAAAATAATCCCTTAATAAAATCAGAGCAGCATTAAGGGAACAAAAGGAGTCCTTGTTCAGAACCTGCAGCAACACAGGGGGGAACTTACGCACATTTTGTGCACATATGAGCATCATTGCGATGCAAAAATGACCTGAATGAATCCACCCGATGTCGAACACAACAAAACAACAGGAACAGCAGGACCTGTTTCCGTCGGTGACAACGAGTCAAGTTTTAAACCAAAGAAAAACAAGATGTGAGTCATCTGTTCCACGGCTAAAGTTTTTGTTTTAACTCGCGAGTGGAGGTGACGGGTGCGAGACAACAGCAAGCGAGGCCGCTCTCCGCGGAGACACTAATCTCCGTGATGGCATTATCATCCGCACATCAGGCGGCTATACGAAAAGGCGGGCGCGAGAGTAGGACTCGCTGCTCACCGTGACAGCTGGGGTCTTTATGCTCGGGAGGAGGGAACACCTCATTACTGGGGATGCTTTGCAGTGTTTTGATGGGTAAATAGAAAAACTGTTATCAAAAGCCGGCGCTGACAGCCACCGCATTGCCTCCCACTTAAGCTGGATACGCATGGGTGAGGAAAAGGATAATATCATCAGCATACTGTCATATCTTCTTCTCTAAAAGAAAGTGGAAATATCTGCTGCCCCCTTTTCAATCAGCGATTCCTATATCCATGGGCAGATGTCAATGGGGCTACTTTGAAGTGGCAGTCGGAGATAAGGATTATAATTAGCCCCTTGCTGTGAGTAGGTGGACTGAGCTGCAGGTATGGAGAGGCTGATAATGTTTTGTGTCTCTCCCTCTCACTCTCCTCCTCACCCACTTCAAAGATTGAGACGAGGAATTTCGTAGGTGTAAAAGTCAATCGCCTCCAACAAAACTCGTGGAGGCTGGTTGCAGCCTGGCGACGTCGCCGCGGTGATTGCGCTTTATTGTCCAAGTGCTTCGAGGCTTAACGCGTCGCTGCGTCATCGGTTGGCAACTCGCCCCTTTTGAGCCTTTTTGCAGCTGCTCCGGCAAAACTCATTGCTCATCAATCCATCGCTGGGGGAAGGTTGTTGTTGTTGTCTCTTCACCTGGTGGTGAGAGGGAAGTACTGCATCCCATGAAATAGATCATTTTAAAGGAAGCTGTTGCATCCCAAACAGACCACATGTTTAGTTTCTGGAAAGAAAAGTACCATAATACTATGTGAGGTATAAAACACTCGGCTGGACAGACGGAGTGAATCATTCTGAATGTTCTATTGGCCGTCACTGATGAGTGTAGTAAAAGTGTGCGGCAGCAAGGTCACGGCTGCCCTTGTACGAGTGGCAAACCTCAAGAGGCTTTAACAGCCTGCTTCTGATTGGCCGAATGGATCGATGATACTTTTCTTTCTTTTTGACTTGAGTGCCAGAAACACTGTCAGAATATTGTTTAGATATATTCTCACTATTTAGGCTTGAATCACTACCGGCATCAACATAATACAGATTAATTGGATGACACACGGTTCATGCACCATGTGAACACACTCTCTTGTATGTGTCTGTCTCTTCACTTGGCAGCCGAGTTCAGGTCAGATCGGCCCTGATCCTCTCTGCACTTTGTTCTTGGCTAAATGACAGACAGCCCATTTGCTGGATGCAAATTAAGAGCATTGTCAGCGCTGCTAATTCAACAAGAAGCTCTTCTTCCTGTAAAAAAAGAAGCGGGGCTTTTCTAAACAGAGGAAGCGAGATTATTGCTGATAAGAATGAGTAACGCAGGAATGAGGAAGCTCCACTCAGTGGGTGCGCGTGAACTTCAGCTCACACGCTGAAGTGTTGACTCATGAAGTCGTAGCTTTCTATTTTATTTTTTTTGCAAACATAACTGGCTTCTTGCTGTTTCATACGACGGAATTGTTTATCAGCAAAGGAAACAGACTGGCGCCAGTGTTTGTTTTTCTGTTGTGTAATCAAATATCTAAAAAAAAAGTAAGGATGAATATATTGCACGTCTTTTTCTCGATATGTAACGACTCCAGACGCTGCACAAGTGGGAGGTTTCCCCCTAACTTTGGAAGAAAAAAGTGGACCGCAGCAGAACTCCCGCGGATCTCAAATGATTTGTTACCAAAATAAAACGGTAAAAGCCGACAGATCAGTGAGGAAACAAACCCCGTGTGCATCGGCGCATTTGCAAGTCTAATTTCCCCTCCGGAGAACTAATGTAAGTAAAGGACTGAAAGTTGATGTTTTTTTATTGTGTGATAAAATAACACACCTAAAGGCTGCTGCAGGCTTCAAACAAAGGGCAGGGTTCATGTGCAAAGTGAACCGTTCTAAAAATGGATAAACAATAAACATAATTAATACATTAAAAAAAATGCAAGATAATATATTAATATTCACATTCCTCTGTTTATTTAATTGTAGGTACGACGGTATGATAATCCATGATTATTATATAACATTTCACTTGTTAAAGCATCTGTCATCTGATTTAAATTCCTCCTATTGCACCATGTGAGTCGGTTGTGAAAACATCTCTTCTGTTATGAACTCCATTTATTGGCTGCTGCAAACCAGGTATCTTCTTCCATCTCTGTGTTAGTTTAGTAAGTTCTGGCAGGTTTATTTCCAACCCCTATTCTTCCTGTCATGTTTCCAAAGCTCTTCTTAATCAGACCTTTTAAGGCTCCGACTGGAAGAAAGGAACCAGCTTAATGGCAGCTGGTCCTGTCTGCTTTTATGACCCCCGGAGAAACGAGCGCTTGGCAGGAAGCAGCGAGTCACCGCCGCTCGCGCCGACGGAACTCGCTGTTTGTCTCGTGTGTTTATGTGGCAGGTGTGACATATTTTCTCACATTACATGGAATCAACAGAGCGATACTCAGCCGGCTCGTTGCGTGTGACGTGCTGCAGCTTTGTGCGGTGATGAAACGCTTCTTGTAAAGATCCAGTCAGGGAACACTCTCCGCCAAGATTTAACCATTTATTGAAACTAATGGAAATCCAGCTTGGTGCTGATGGCTCTGCTCCATAGATGCTCCCTACGTCAGCCAATCAGGAGCCGGTCCCGTCCTCTCATCCTCTCATCCTCTCCCTGCTGCACACAAACCGACTCACGTTTTCACGCTCGCTTCTATATCACCAGTGAAGATGTGCTTCGACTAGCAGTTTCTTCGGTTGGTTTTTAAATATTCTACGGTCTTCACATCAGGCATTTATGAGCACAACATTTCATGGGAAGAAGTTCCCCCCCCCGAGCAACTTCACAGCTGGCTATTAACTACTTTCCTGTTCAAGTAGCATTAATTCAAATGTCAAGATTTAAGCTTGAAACGGGAGAAAAAAAACAGCGAGTTTTCCATCTGTTTCTATTATCCTAATAGCACTTACTAATGTCTTCCCCTCTTGCCCCGGCATCATTTGCATTATTAAATCTGATTTATAACATGTTGCCCTCAGCCGACCGGAGAAAAAAAAACCCTGTTTATGATAAATGGCACATATGGTAATGAATCCTAATTGTAACGCAGATACAGAGCGGTTACTGAGCAATAAGAAACATGCTTAAAAATTTATAAGAGTTTGACCTCTTTAGCATCAACTAAAGACGTGAATGCAGTCATATCGACTGCTCGTATCAGCTGGTTGATGTTTATTTGCAGATTCTGTGATTGGCAGCTGACGACTGGATTACGACAGTAAATCATCACCGTCGACTTCTCATTAAACATCTAACGGATTATTTAAACACGCTGTTGTTCACAGTTATGTGACTCTGCGTTATTTGCCGGTTCTTTAACTTTGTGAAAGCAAGTCGGGCCCTGTGTGACCCTCAGAGCGCTGCAGCATGTTGCCCCAGTTGGCACTAATTGCAAAGCAATTACACAGCAGAAGCGCCCCGTGTCGGCCATCGGATGTCGGCCCAGAATGACTATTTCCACAAAGGATGCCTGTGGGTTACATTGTAAACAGAAAGACACTTATTGGCAATTAACTCGCCGTGATTACCACTGAATTATTTTGAATCTCTCCAGAGAGCTCCCTACATCACGCGGCGGCATCTGAGTGCGATACCTTGTGGTTAATTAGCACTTGATCATCCATCGTTAATACTATCTAAAGGGAGAATCGCCCATCGCAGCGTTGGTCCGAGCCCTGATCTCACCCACCGACACCGGAAGAACCTCTGCAGCCTGGTCCATCACCAACTTCCCTTTTTCGCTGACGTCAGCTCTTTGTCTTCTTGACTTTCATCTCCTCCAGGCACAGCGTGTCACCGAGTACAGGAGCCACCGTCGTCCACTGTGCTCAGCACTCCTCTGTACAGTGTTCAGACTATATTCATGTGGTATCAGAAAAGTCTTTTCCTCTGTTGTTAAGGAGACGGTAGCATCAGATCAGAAAGTGCTCCCGTGGGTCATCGTGACATACGACCCGGTTCGTCTTTTAGGTACGAAGACTTGTTGATGCGTCCGTCCCGGAGCTGAGTGCGGCTCTAAATTATTTTGAGGCTCTCGCCTCGAGCACTTCCATTACAATTTTGTCAGATGAAACGAATCAAAAGATATGAAAGAATTTTGATGGATATTTATTAGAGCGAGATTTCTGAGCTCCTCATCATCACACAACTACCAGAACAAAAATCCTGCTTGTGCACAAATCATATAGAACATATATATTTTCCCATTATTTGCTTGTGAATACTGATGAGAAATCAACATCTACCAAACAGTAGACCAATAATAGTGGTGTGTGCCTGCTGTGAA
This sequence comes from Macroramphosus scolopax, assembly GCA_901007825.1. NCBI lineage: Eukaryota > Metazoa > Chordata > Actinopteri > Syngnathiformes > Centriscidae > Macroramphosus > Macroramphosus scolopax. The sequence continues at coordinate 97,003 of CAAKHC010019088.1, forward strand.
TCAGGACTCTTGATACTTAATGCTGCAGCACCAAACCTCAAAATCAGACATGCTTACCCAACTTAACGTCATAATCCTTTCCACTTCATCAGAGCTGCAGAACCACCACCATGACGGCTCCGCTCGCTTTCCCCATGGAGGGAACGCTCAACCATCCAGCCTCATCAAGTGTATTTATCAGAATGATCTCTTTAAAGTCAGCTCTCCCCGTCCCGTCGCCCTACTTAAAGCCATGTCGTGTTAGTGCCCTCAGATCGTCTCCCTCATTCATGTGCTTATTTTCTCATTACAGAGTGTGGGGCATCGACTCTGTCTTCCCTGGGATTAATGTAACCGGATACTTTGTCAAAATGTATGAACGTCTCCGTTGGACAAACTTCAAGGCTGGTGCAGAACTCTCGATTATCAGACAGCAGCACTTCTCCTCTATTGACAAACGGGGTTGAAAGAAATAAAAATACAGGATTATTTCCTGCTGGTTGTTTGTCCCTCCTGGATCCTGTTAGAGTGTGACCTGTTATTTATATGTGACTGAGTCTGTTTTTTAACAGAAGGGACTTTCCTGTTACTCCCAGACATTCCTAAACGTATTCCCACAATCCTGTTTTACCCGATTCCACCTAATTACTCTCCCGGAGGACTCCGGTCCTCGGATGAACCACGGTAAAATATATGCAGGTCTTTTCCCCCCACGTGGAAAAGCATGTTTAAGATGTTTAAGAAGACGTGAGCCTGCAAAACCCTGCTGTGAAAACAAGGGAAGGTCCTCAGATTAATATGTTCTCTTCCTGTTCACATTGGCTAACTTAAGGCAAGATAGTGATTCACAGAAAAATGCATTTGAGGCTATTTATTATTGTTTTCTTTTAGGAAACATGCATACATAATACTCCTCATTACCATTTGTTTAGCAAGCCCCACGCCAGAGAAATATTACACCAACTCAGCCAGGTTCTGAGGCGACGGGGTCGTCGCGGAGCCAAGTTTTCAGCATTGAGTCTGAATATATATATGAAAATGGTCCACGAACAAACAAACAAGCATGTTTACGCCTTGTAGTGTTGCAATCGAAGATTAGCAGGCTGGGACGCCGAGTCATCACGATACTATTTACGTTAAAATGTTTGTATATTCGCAGGAGCAGAATGTCTCTCACGGGCTTTCTGTTCAGATTTTGCAATTTCTTTAAGAACTAATGACACAAACCAAATAGGTATTTATTAAGAGATTCCTGAATGAGCCAGAATGACCTAAAGGAGCATGCCAGCAATTTAGTGCTGCGCTTCCATTAAAGCTTCGGGGCTGATGGGAAATAAAAAAAAAAAAAAAAAAAGATGATCAAAACTGCAGCAGCAGAGGCTGACACATCCAGATGTTTAGTACCTAGCATGGTGCACACAGGCCCATTTCGCATTACTGCATCTCGCATGTTTGCAAATGGATTGCATCTCAATTAGAGGCTTCCTGACTGATAAACGGCCACATCTTCCACATCGCAACCCCCTCAGTATGTTACAAATGGGAATAAAGCCAAATGAACATTCATGAAATCATGGTTATTTCTTCCGATTGAAACATCTGCACGAGGCAACGTCGCCTGTTCAGGGTAACTCAACATGCAAAAGCAATGCACAACATTTAATGTGGCTTAAACGCTTGCATAGAAACCTACAGAACACTCCTACATATCGCAGCATGGGAATATTTTTCTGTTTAGCTTCACGAATATTCTGTAAACTGCAAATTGCATAACATCAGTGGAAACATTAGTTTCACCTGAATGATGGTATACTTCATTTCAAGGAAACTGTGAACTCAGTGTGGGATGTTTTAAACGTCCTGCATGGAAATCCTGAAATATTAAAACACATTTTTCACCTAGTGTGAAGAAATTTCCTTAATACAGTCAGCTCATGTTTTAAACACTGCTGCTGCCTTAATGATGATGTCTGTTCTTTGTTCCTGTAACTTTGGGCTGAATAGAGTTTAGAGACATAAACACCTCCTGCACCTGCACAGGCTAATCACTCAGTCTGTGCTGGAGAGGTGAGAGAGCTGAGGGCAGAGAGGAAACGGAAGTGGGACAAACGTAACCCCCGATTCACCTTTTCCACCTCAAACTTTTCTCGCCCTTGTTTGTTTTCCTGCCATTCGGTGTAGATAGCGGAGGCCTCGGCGCTGCGGGTGCCCCTGAGTGCCAGAGCTATCATCAGGAATTCAGATTACCAGGCCCCTCGATGCACCACACTGAGTTAGAGTAGATACCTCCACACTTGCAGCAGCTGTGAAGGGCCACGTCAGTCAGTCTCTCTCATTCTTGTGATTGCAATATGGTGAAATAATTTCTTTAAATTCTTTAAAACATTTTTCCAAAAAGGTCAGAGGTCAACTTTCATGTGGCAGAGGTAAGTCCAGTTTTTATTTGCTATACCATCGTATATCCCACCGTCTTTATCGCAGCTGCTTCTAACATAAGGGAGATGCCAGACATAAACTTTCCAGGGTGCATAAACTTGTTGCTGTCATGACAACCTGCCCCCGTCTTTCCTGAGCGTTCCACTGCATTACCTCAACGTTAAAGCACGAGCAAACTATGGAGACGCACTGCAGGGAGAATTAAAATAGACTATGTACAGAATATGTGGGAGGATGTTTTAGATGCACTGATGATGCATCGGAACCTTTTCGGAGCACTATACTGTAGTTCGGCTGTAAAAAGAAGATGCTATTAATACAAAGTGGGAAGCTTCCTGTGTGGAGTTTTAAAAGGCTCCCCGATAAGACAAAAGGTTTCCTCGGATGTATTCTTCTTTTATATTGTGATCAAAATCTGGGTAATGTGGCTTTAACGTCTCAGGAGTCCATCATAGTAAGCACACAAAGCTCATAACGGGCAGTGGAGTGAGAGGAAATGTTGATTCTTGGGAGCTTATTGAAGTATTTCACCTGGTCGAAATCCAATGAAGCATCCAGTTATTGTCCGGGGAGATTTCCGAACGTTTCCCGAGGCTATAAGTATGGATGTTTCTTCATCGTTGTCTCCAGATTGAGTGAGAGGTTTTATATTGATCCCTGCAGGTAAAGAAAAAAAAAATGAAACCATTTGTTTAAATAAGACTTGCTTTGATTTTTTTTGTCTTGTAGATTCTGAATTCCGGTAGTCGACATTACTACTTAACATCAAACGGGCATTCGGGGGATACAATCCTTGTTTAGAAAGTTTTTGCAGAAGCCAAGAAACTTTTTTTTTCCTTTACTGAGTAAAAAAAAAAAAAAGATGAGCATCCCAAACTAAATACGTGTTTGATTTCACCCGGCGCTCCTACTGAACAACAGCACATTGATCACGGCTACACACAAGCCCTCTCCTACCTGCTCTGACACACTTTGCTGTGGGGAAGTTCATGGATCATAAACGTGGAACATCCGAACGCGCCCTGTAGCGGGCATCCTTCATGCTGTGAGAGGCTGCCTGGGAGGCGTTCACGGCCGGTTGGAGTGGGTCTGGAGAACAGGAGCATGACTTCAAATCAGCAACATCACAAACACTTGAAAGGCGCTTAAGATGCAGTAGCCAGCAGCTGATGGAGGATCTCTGCACGCCGCGTATAGAGCTGCGGTGAATTATTAAAAAGCATCGCATCAGTTTTGTGAATGAAAATATAAAGAAAACACCTTTGACAGCAAAGGCTACAGAGTGTGTTAAAAGTTGGACGCTCTTGAGAGCTTAAATAGGTGGAGACGAATGATTGGAAAGTGATCGGAAATTAAAAAAACTCAATGGTCAAAAGTATTTAATTTCTCTATTTTAGCTCAGAAGTGATACACAGGTTTGAATTAAGCCTCAAAGCAGGCGAACAAAACCTGCAGCTATAAAAATAGTTGCCTTCCCTGCTGTTTTTGCATTTATTTCCTATAGAAGGTGACAACAGCAGCTTGAATCTGCAGGACTGAAGCATCCAGAAGTCAAATCCTGTTGAAATTGAAGAGACCATGTGCAAACAATAACCATCTCCATCATCCCCGATCGGGCTCCTCTCCCCTCCGGTAAGCGCTACAGAACACTGTAGGCCAAAACAACCAGACACAAGGACGATTTCTTCCCACAGGCCATCACACTCGTGATCGAACCCATCAGTCACCCGGTGTCAATAACCCTGCGACACAAAAACATCCGATGACTCCCCATTCATCACTCATTCGCTTCGCACTAGTTGTATTGTTCGCAAGCTATTGTAAGATACCTTAAAAAGCTCCTGGGCGGAGCTGCACGGCTGCTCTGATGGTATCAGGGACTCCGGCATGCTAACGCGCATCACATCTTCCAACAGAAGTCATTTTAATGGAAGATTTCAGCTGTTTCAGCAGTCACGAGGAACCCCGAGACTCAGAACCTGCTGAATCGCCGGCTGGTATTTCGAATGCTCTTATAAAAATCTCCTTGAATTAAGACGCCTGCATAACTCACACAGGATGACATTTATACCTGGTTTAAGGAAAAAAAAGGGAAGCTAGGAATGTGATTGAAAGAGGGTTGACAACACTGAATACAGGTGTGTGTATTGAACGTTTGCTACCTGATATAAATCCCCCAATGTTTCGGATCGATTCCCCATCCGAAGCGTGAGTCCAACATGTATCCGTGTCTCTTCCTCTAGAACAAATACGGGCTTCCTGAATGTCATGGCAAAATGCCACCGAGTCAACAGCGTAAACACATACTTATATTGCTTCACGGATGACTGTTAAAGTCTTCGCATGTGGTCCGAACATGGGGGAAAGGAAATATTTTCATTTGACTTGTTAAAATGATTTTTCTGATGTGGCGGAAAATATAGACTCAGGGAAAATGTCAGGCTGTTTCTACGAGCGACCGGGGAAACCGCAGGAGCTACACGACATCCTCGAATGACTCTGAGATGCTGTGGATTATTACCGGGGTATAGAGACATAAATTGAGTCATGAGGGGGAATTATTGCTGTAATTTCTCACGATATGGGAGGGAACCCTGAACTCAGAGATGGGCCATGAGGGGTTGACATTTAAAAACTGTCTTGAGTGAGGACCCATTGCTGCTCGCTGTGGGAAGCCTTGTAGACATCCTTGGCTGCTGTAATGATCCTTATTCATCTTTACCTAGTCACCCAGCATGTCACAGACACACATACGATTGCACACATCCTGCACCTTCACACACACAGTCAGCATGATCACCCAGTCTTCAACCATTTGGATTTGATATCAAGTAATGCATTTCAATCATGTGTGGACTCTGTATAGCAAAGCCAGTACAGTAGGTTAGATTAGCGTCATGCAATTTGTCAGTCGTAACACAGAGCCACGCTCAATGAGTAAACAGACACATGTTTTGTTTGTACATGACCGGGATACCAGTTTGGCCCTCGGTAGCTCTCAGAATACAAAGATAAGTGGAGTCGTGCAGCACTTTATTTCCCGTGGCAGGATCCTCTTCTTCCACTTGATTGGCCTTTCATCACACAGCATGCAGCGCCCGACAAATGAGGAGCGGCAAATGGCAGCGACGAATGGAATGCATTGGGAAAGGAGATGGGGCGCAGACACGGGATGAATGAGGCTTGACTGATGATCTATGATGAGGCATCTCTGCAAGACACAAAGGGAAGACTCCGACCGAACCCTGCTCCGCACTCACCCAAAGCATACTTGACATTCAGACCTTGTTTTAATAAGTGCGCGATATAAAAGAGGACTGGAGAGGGGGGGGGAAACCTTCACAGACTGCATGGCACGACTTGGCATTCATTTGTCTCCGAGAATGAGCCAAATTAAAAAAGCAGTCGTATTATAATTGTCTCTTATTCCTTTCTTACTCTACATATACTGTATTTAGTCACGCTGGACAAACAGTAAACAATTTAAAACCCTTACATGCAGATAATAACAAGAATATGACGGAGAACTTGTTACCAGCAGAGTCCTCCTACGTGTCTCCATGTGTGCAACTTTCGCTGTTTGAGGAGAAAAATAAAAATACAGAAAGTTGAGGGAGTGGGCTTGGCAGCTTATTATGACTCCCACTGGAGGATGTTCAAAAGAGCTGCGCTCTGACACCCGATGCGCTGGGTTTGTTGCTGTTCTGTTTTAATCTGGCCTAAAGATATATGTTTATCAAAGTGAATTTTCAAAAATCTACCAGAATTCGCAGGCAAAAGGACGAGAGAACATGAAATGATGAGCAGCAGCAGCAGCAGCAGCTCGACACAGCGCAACAGCTGAGAGCTACAGAGATGTGCTGATGTACGTCTCCGTGTTGATGCTCGAGCCGATGCAAATAAATTCTATAGGGGGAAACACGCAGTTACATATTACAGCCTCTGGCCTTTGCATCACATGTTGTCGTACAAATAGCACGCGGTTAGTGACGCGTTTTATTGTTTATTCGTCGTCTTGACTCTCATTAGCTGCGAGTCCATATATTGGATCAGCAGGGGCAGTGGTTGTTCTTCCGGAGAGCGAAGGAGGAGATGATGCAACTGGCTTCCTCTTCAACAAGGAACCCGCAGTGGAAAAATGTGGCCAAAGAGACGAATAAAACTCATGTTGCCTTTCGTCTAATTTACAGTTTCCTATTCATGGTGTAGTTTGATCGTTTGCACAGGAATAGGCTTTTAAAGAATAAAACCAGGAGGAGCGCAGGGTTAATGTTGGAGAGCGTGGCTACGCCTCAGCAAGATATTGGTGCAGCACACTGGAGAAGTCTCCCCGACTAGGCTCAGCCTGCTGCTGCTGTCACTCAGGTCTAAACAGGGACGGGGAAGCGGATGACTCCTTGACCTTTTCAGCTCCACGGACAATGCCCTCAAGATGTTCACATCTTGTACTCTGGACAGCTCCCGAGTGGAGTGAGGTCACACTGCAGGGGGTTTCGCGCTGTGTCCCATTCTCATGAGCAACCCTGGACTGTGTGTGTGTGTGTGTGTGTGTGTGTCACTGGTGAATTAATCTTCCGCCCTGTTCATAAGCGTCCCGGGTGACCCGCTCCCGAGTGAACAGCTGTAAGTATGTGAGTGTAGACGGGGCATGCATGTGTCTCGAGTGACCATTACTCCGATTACTTTTTATTATTATTACTTACTAGGCGAGTGCATTGCAGACTTGTGCCGTTAAGAGCGGAGAAAATATATCACTCTTGGTTTGCATATCTTTAAATCTTGCAAGAAACTGCTGAAACAGCAAGGCTTAACATTTTAAGTAACAATAATGCTGAGCATGATTTACTAGATTTGAGTGGTGTGGGAACCTCTTCCTGTGTTGACCAAAGGCGCCACAGACGAGCAGATTCGGTGAGGAGCTACCATAGCAACAGGGAACCTCCTCCTCCTCCTCCTCCTCCTCCCGAAGCCCCCTGGGACAAAGATAGAAACAGATGAGGTACTTCCAAAGAGAAGAGGGAGCACGGCACGGGAAAATTTAATGAGAAAGTTTAAATTGCCACATTTGTTTGAGAAAGGGAATTTTAGAGCACTAATGACAGATAATAAACCAAAATAATGTTACACTTGCATGCACACTCAGAGGAGCGGCAGCAGATGATGGGAGGGCGGGAAAAAAAAAAGACGGAGGATAATGGAGAGGCCACGAGGAAGATAAAGCAGCAGACAACAGGAGCAAAGGGAAAAGATGGTCGTCATGCTGAGTAGCCGCCCCTCACGGGAAGTGATAACGAAGCGAGAGAGGCTGTCTAATTATATCACGCTTACCAAAATCGATTCGAGCCAAAACACAACAGCAAGTGCAACAGGCGAGGAATCTATTCGCGCCGCGCCGAGCGTAAAGGAATCACACGGCAAAAATTGACATCATCAATGACCGTCAGCGATAGCGAATGGCGGCGCTGCTACTAACAGCCCGGCGGTGATCAGTGCGTCGTCCACACATCTGCTAGACACCCATCTTGAGGAAAAATCCTGGGAGTACTTCCAGTCCCGGAGACTAAGGCCTTGTGAGCGGTCGACAAACAGAACCGCGGCTTATCCGTTATATCACAGCAAGTTTCTCGACAAGCAACTTTCCGAGGAAGTCTTACAGTGTGTTTAACTATCTAACAGTAAAGTCGAGAACAGTCTGAGGACACGTGACATCAGGTCCGTGGGCAAGTATTAAAATCCATATCCGCAGATGCAAGGACTGACAACACATCTGCTGCAGAAAATCCCTAAGATGTTCAGTTTCCTGTGTCTAACATGTATCAAACATGAAGTGCAATCCC
>CAAKHC010019088.1:112443-131173 GCA_901007825.1 Macroramphosus scolopax
TAATGATACTTGTGAAACATCGGGCTCCGGGTTATCACAGTTTATGCTTGTGAGGGGGCTGAACAAACAATATCTTGTTCTTAGTGAACACTTTTTAAGAGGAAAACACAGATTCTGTTCTGCAAACACAAAAGCTCTGCAAATAGAGATAATTCACCATCATCACACCCTGGACAACTGACAAGTTTTATTCTAAATGCATCTCTAAATACTTACCTACCTCATACCTCGTGCAAACCAAACAAACAGCCTGAAGATCTGGATGATTGTGATGTGCCGAGCGCACGTCGGTGGCATCCGGCTAAAGACTGGCCTTGATCTGGACTGAACTATTATTCATAAACCTGATGAAGAAGAATACGAGAGCGAAAAAGGGGAAAGATGGTTCAGCGAAGGATCATCTGAGTCACTGCACAGCCAACCAACGGACAACAGTCGCCTAACCACATCGTGCAGGCACTCTCAGAGAGTGTGTGGGCTATCCCTTTATCCCATTCACTCCCTGCTTGTTGAACCAAGCATGCACAATTTATGGACACTGATTTTTCCAGAAATGGTTCCACTTCCTCGATATCTGCCCGTCCTGTCAACAGTGGTGATGGCTCAGAGATTAAAAGACCCTCCAGAAAGCCATTTCTCTACACTTTTGACTGTTTTTGGGAGGGGGGGCGAACTAATCCCTATAAATCTTATCAAGGATATCTGAGAAACCCGAACCATATGTGGAGATTAGTAGTGTGGCGTTTTTGGCCTTTTCTCGATTTTCTCAGTTCAGATAACGGGGTTGTCGGACACACACACTGGCGCACACACACACACACATACACACAATCCATTTCCCATTGTTTTCTTTGAAACTTTGAAGGGTGATAAAAAAATCCATATCAATCCAAAGTATTGGGCCTTTTGATGCTGAAACACACTCCCATGCAGACCAACACACATTTACTGACCTGCACCGTACGACTGTAGTTCCTCACCTCGCCCTCCTCTCGTGCACCGCACCGTGAGCTTGTGTTTGGTGTCGCTCTGCCTTCTAAGCTTATCGCGTTACTCCTCATTACATCCAAATGCCCCAACAAGAAGAGAATCCAATCTACTGACGCCTTTTGAAGTGTAGAAAATGGAAAATTGAGCCTTGATACAAAAAGGACAAAAGAACGAGAAAAGGAGGACCAGACAGTCGGAGAGAAAGTGGGAGCGGAGGGAGAGATGCACGGGCAACGGACGGTTTGAAAACGAGACATATCGGAGAGAATCGAGAAGTAGATTAAGGGTGTTCAGATTTGATTTCTACAGCAGATATAGTGATGGTTAGTTTTTTCTATTCCTTTTCCTGGATCAGTAGGAGCATAGTAGGCAAATCAGGTTTAAGGATCTGGCCAGTGGGCAATGAGGAGGGCTATTAAAGGATCGTTACCATCTCATGCCATTACAGAATTGTTGCTCCAGAGGAATTACCTTGGTAATGAGATCAACCTGAAACTGACGGCTTGCGGCAACCTTGACGTACATTACATGGGATCACCGCGGACCCCCACACACACGCACACACACACATATTCAGGGAGACACAGTGTAGATTGATGGAGCTTGCTGTTAGTTCCCCTCCTGCTCAATAGCACACATCAGTGTGAGTGCAGGTGCAAGTGCACACACCCGCATTTGTAGCGAGCATATCCAACGTGTGCTCGCAAACGTGGGTAGGCGTCCAATTAATTCTTCTGACAGTTTGACTGCTTGACATTATCTGGATGCCACTGTTTCCTTGCATTTCATTTGCCCTCGCACCGCCGTGTGTGTCCGTGCATTCTTTCCCCTTTCACACGATAAAACGCTCTCCTGACACCGGGATTCATGTGTACATGTCGGAGCTGGAGAGGTTGCTAACCTGAAACACGATCGTAAAGACGTACACAGTTTCTGATGGCAGGAACATGTTTTTTTCTCATGCATTTGAAATGGCAAGTGAGGACAAAGGTAGTGTGTTATTACGGGGAAATAAAAACGTATTTGAAATTGCTATAACAGATTTTCTTAGCAGTAATTGTATTTAAAACTGATGCTTTAGGACATTTTGTTATTTACACGTCCTGCAGTTACAGGACAACATTAGCATTTAGCATCCATTAGCATGGATGAAATAGCTGACTCTTTAGCCACTAAATGTTCCTGTGCAGATGGTGTACTTTCTGTTTTTGGAAAAGTTTCCTCTGAAAATAGCTTGCATGCTGCTGGCAAAATGAGAGTGAACCAAAGCAGCAAAGTTGCAGGCTTAAAAAGCCAGCTGAACTAATTCCATCTGCCGTTACTGCCAGTCAAATCTCACATTCAGCCATATGAGGCCGTTCTCATCCCAGCACGTCCGACACCGACTCATCGTCAAAGCACCTTGATGAATGATACTGATGCAGAAGGTACCCGTTTGCATTTGAGATGAGATGTGGTGGGGCTGCCCATTAACTCTGGCATAAATTCCCGCTCGTCATGATGAGACGCATGCGTGGTCCTGAATCAACGTGTATTTAGACCCCCAGCATTGTCATTCAGTTTTGTGACTTCAACCATAGCAATAAATTATAACCATTAAAAGTGCACAGGGAGGATCAGAGTCATAATCGCTGTTACTGTCTGGACTTGTTGCAAATGAGAATCTCATGGCTGCAAATGGGAATCAATCATCTCTCTCCTCCTGCAAAGTGCGGAGGAGGTTCCTGCCGGCTCCTTCCTCTTCAACTGTGTCAAAATGTTCTTTTAGAAAGACCCTCTGAGCCCCTAATGACTCCTGGTAAGCAGGTATGCAGCCTCCACCATCACAAACGTTTGTTTGATTAGATACTAGCCAGCAGAAACCATTGAGAACATCTGTGATGTTCTTCATCATTCCCCAACATCACATCTTACTCCATCGGTTCATACTGTTCATACTGTACGCAGTACAAACACTGTAACTGTAAATAAGGAATACATTGCAGGCCCTACTCTTAAACAACCTAGAATAGTTGTTCTATACTGCAATCATCTCCATGGTCGACATACATTCCCTCTGTTGTGTCTTTGCAGGATAGATGTCCTGCCTATATGACTAATCATTATTGTGCTTCTGCTCCATGAAGCACAAGTATCCAATGAGAGCGCACATCTGAGTTCATAAAGAAATTATGGCTTTGACGCAAGCAGAATAGCCTTCACTGACCATTCAACGCTGCTAAAATGTGTCAAAACGAGGACATCTTTTTACAACAATTACGTCTGAAATATTTGTGTTTCCCGTTCAGACGTCAGAGCTTATGAATGCTGTTTAGCAGCTGAAGGGAGAAGCTGTTATCAGAAGGAGTCAGTGTGTGAATGCATTACCTCGAAGGATTCACTGAGATTTTAACATGATTCAAACTCTGAAGTTAAGACGTGTTAGAATTAACTCTTACAAGTGCCGCTTGCAGTCACGGGCGAATCGCTGCAGGTAAAGAAGGTTTGTGCAAACCCACTAGAAGGCTACTATGACATTTCAAAATAAAGGTCCTTCACTATCACCTGGCTCATTGCTATCTTAAAGTGATGATTACCAAACATCTGTCTTCTGAATCTCAAACACTCATCCCCTGCAGATTTAAAAAGGTGGCTGGTTACTGCAAGAATTTGCAGCTCTGTCTGGTTTTAATGGATTTTAATGATGGTGTGCTTTCACGGGAAGGGAAACAAATATCGAGATGTGCACAGAAGCTCCCTCTGCATTAGATAATCCCTCTGTGTCGGCTCTAACAATCATTATCCAGTCCACCTCCTGTGCGACGGCGAGTTCATATGATGATTCTTAAGCCATTTTCTGGTGAGATAATGAACATATAGATTGACGACCGGAAAGTAGAATCATTTCACCTTAAAGCTGAGCTCCTGTTTTCATGAACTTACTACATAAAAACGTGTACACACACAAAAACAAAAAACTAGCATCACCTTTCCAAAGGCCACTCCTGCTTTACAACTCAGTAGGTCGCAAGGGCGTTGACGAAAAATGACTTTATAGCACCATAAACACGGTTATACCTCATCTCCCCAACATAAATATGAACCGGAGAGTTGCCGAGAGGAGGCTGGAGTCAAGTCTGCTCGACTTCAAGAAGAGGCACACATGAGGAAATCAAAAGAATATACGTCAGCGCGGATATGTTGCAATAGCAACAGAATGTTTGCTAAGAAAAGGAAGAATCCCATTCATGATAACATCGTCCCGTGTCTTCCATACGATCTGCATTACGTTAGGTTTCACCACATGTCAAACTTCGGAGTTAACTTTATCGCCTGTTATCTCGTCCACAGATTCATCGTCGAGTGACACTATCTCCTTCTAATAGTCGCCGTCCGAGGTATGAGTGTGCCATTGTGCGCTTAATGAAGCCGGCGCTGCTTCCGATTAATGACCCAACTCGTGATAACAGGTTGTTGAGCAGGAGCCTTAGTGTGAGGTCAGTGAAGGGCAGCGCCTCAGGAAGACATCACAAAGTGTCAGTCTGCAGTTGAAAGAGGGTTTGAACTCAGGAGTATATCTTTCAATTTGATTGCATTTATAAAGGAGAGAATCAGAAAGTACAAAGCCGATGTCAACGGGCTTTACAGTGAATGACAACCTATGTTCTTACACCCCGAGGAAGAACTTTAACAGGGAAAAGAAGTGGTAGAAAACCCCAGGAAAAGAGGGATCTGTCTCCATGCCGCATGTCACTTGTGGAGACTATTTACATTGCAGAACAATGAGCAGATAACATATTAACTCATTTATTCGCAGTATGTTTGCATGGACTATTCAAATTAGTTCTCCAACTAATATCCTGGTATTTTTCTTAGGATTAAGCAGTTGAGAATTTGATGCATAAAATGTGCAAAATAGTAAATGTCACAGTTTTCCTGAGCCTAATTTGAATTATTGAAATTACTTTATTTATAGTCTGGCCGGTCCCAAACCCTTATGAGTCTGACATATTTGCTTGATGAACAATGAATACAATATTTAAACTGTTGTTGTTTAATTAATGCAAGCTACTAATTTCACCACTAATTTGCATGAAGATAATGAGTTATCTGACTTAAGTTGCTAAAAATATATTTTTCAGGTCCTCGGGTTCTATTAGCTCCGCCATATAGGATCATTTGAGACCCTGCGCCAAACAGTGAAGCATCTCCTAATGAAGAGTCTACAGCCTGACCTGGATTCTGCTTCTTTTACATAAGCAATACTAATTTTCTCGGAGTCTGCCTGCCTCTCTCTTCCCGCGATGCACTAACACTTAGGGAAAGATTTACATACACAGAGAGGGAAGAAAAAAAAAGGGATTGCAGTGTCGAGCGCAGGGTGGAAAGAGGAAGCTTCCATTGCTTCTCACAAGCAGACAGATACAGAGATCACCAGTCTGTCAGCATGAAACCAGCCATTCAGTCTGAGAGGCGCCAAGCATGATAATCCCCAGGGGGGGCAGTGGTGGATGTGGATGTGTAAAAACAGCGAGTGTGCGGATGCATGTGTGTGTGCCATCCCGACGACAGACTGGCTTATACGATTATATGAGAATACGCACATGTAGTCTGCGGGGGTGAATTCTATCTGTGTGTCAGACATGCTGGTCAAAAACTGCCGAGTGTGCATCTGGGACCTGGAAGTCTCTAAGCAGTGTGTATAAAATCTGTAAAGGTTTATGAGTTTGCACGGCGAGAGAATGCAAAGTGCACCCGGAGTGTGTCATGAACGAAATGTCATTTGTGCGAGATGTTGCTCCACACTTAGCTTGTAGCGTAGAGAGCGGCGGGAAAAAAAAACATCAGCCTAATCCACCAACACTCTCAAACTTTTTCAAAAAATAATATTTAAAGTTCCTAAGCCCCTTTTGCTCCGCAACGCACTAGTAGTATGGATCTGGGGAGGGAAATTGGATTTCTCTCGTGCTTATGAATTCAAGTGAACATGACCAGCTTATACAGTATGTCTGAGAGAAGTTGTTCATCATATGACATTGCTTTATCTCTCCGTGTCCCACGATGTGGTGCAGAGTGTCTTCAAACATGACAAGGGGTTGTGCAGCACCGAGATGTGCATTGTTTGCTCTCTCTCGCTCTCTGCACCCCCTCCAGCCATGCAGATATACAGTCCCATGATAGCAGGTGCAGCAAAGGGTTGTTTGCTATATAAGCACTGATCCCCGGATTCCTTACAATTATAAAGTGTATTGTGCGTGTCAACAGTTGTAAAGAGTACAACAGATTATAATGGCTTTCCTCACTTTAATAAAAAAAAAAAATCTGTGTCCTCCAAGTGCCATTGATCTTATGTTTATGGAAATGGAACAGCACCGGATCTGTAATCATGCAGGTCTATCAGTTTCACCCAATCTGATAAAAACTGAATCAAACATTTGTAAGCGTACCTACTTGCAAACATTTGATCTGACTCCCTCTATGGTTTTCACATAAGATTCGCTCGGATGGGAAATGCTGTACAAGATAAGGACGCTTTTCAGACTATAGGGATGTTTTCCAATAGTCAGGCGGTCTGCGGAGGGAAAAGGGGGAACAGTGCCATCTAGTGACATGTACATTCGTGGATATGCATTGTGTTTAAAGGATGCATTTTTTGGATTTACCTAATCTGCTTTAAGAGGAAACGAGTGCATCTTCAAGTAACCAGGCGGCTAAAAAATGTTCCTCCTCACGCTCAAATCCCTTCGTACTCAAAGGGTGGATGAACTGACGAAGTGCCCTCTCAGTCATTTGAACACACGAGCTAGTAAACGCAGCTTAGCAACAGCTGCCCTGGAGCAAAACTGTCCAGTGAGACCCAGCACAGACATAATGTGTGTTTTTAGTAATCTAATTGCCCTCCTGACCCAGACTAACCACACTTATACGTTGTTAACACCCAAGCAGAACCTCCTTAAGGTCACTTTGCAAATCTAATACTCTGCAGATGATTTCGTTTCGTCCCCTGACCCGTAATTGATCGCATTAACTATCAGACCTCATTTTGGGAGAAGTGTTCTCATCAATTAAGTGGACGAGCAATCAATAAGAGGAAGGAGCGAGCCAGGAGGACTATCTGACTTTTTCTAAAAAAAAAAGCATCAAAAAAAATAATTTAAACATCCTTTTTTGCTCTTAAATTAATTTAGAAAAACAAGGCAGACAAGCTGTGAAGTGTTTCTCCGAGCGAACAATGTTCTTCTTAGATAACTGGTGTGAGAAGGGGGGATGAGAGAAGAGAGTGATGAGGGTGTGATACGGGGTCAAGGATGGATATTTAGTGTGTGCCTGCCTGGGTGTGGATAATGGCCAGTGGGTAGTCAAGAACCATTTAACTTGCTCTCCATTTGCCTAATTAAGACCTCCATTTAGATTTCGTCTTTTGGGAATACTTAAGATAATCTAATGCAGTGCAGGAGGCATCTGTCAGCGCACGTTCCTCGATAAAGTCTGAAGGAAAAGGGCCCAAGGACGGGATTCTTTTGGCGAAGATGCTCATTGTAAGTCAGGCTATGCTGAGTTGACCTCGTCATGACGTCGGGTTATTTATTCTGACAAAAAGATCGCCTGTAAACGGAGGAGCATCGATGCTGCTTATGCTGATGCACTGTGATACAGTTTGGCTTGTGTTGTCACAGCATCTATTTATATCACTTGTTGTGCTGAAGAATCAAGAGCACGTCTGCCTTCCACGTCTCTTTGTCACGTAATTAAACGTGCAAAAACGGACATCAAACGATATTTGACTGCAGGCAACAGTGGCTTTCCTGCCAGTTCTGCCTTAATTGAAATGCACCATGTCGAATTGAAACCTACAACCTACCACAGTCCAACAGTTTCCCTCCTCATCCTCTGTACTTCATAACTACAAGCAACCACTCTAATATTACACATTGATACCTGGTTTATTATAGGAAATGTATGATAGAATATAGTTATTGCAATATAGAAAATACAAATCCCAGTAGCCCGTAACATCTCCCAAAATATTACTGTATATCTGAGTATTAAGTGGTACTTTGAGGAAGATGTGATGACCTTGTGACAAAATATTATACTTCAAATCAAAACCTCACTTTTCCATTATTGAGCTTTCCCTCTTTTAAACTGTTTTCATTTATTATAACCAAAGCGAAATGACAGTAATGAACAAAACTCCTTTTAAAACTGAGAGAAACTATATGAAAGCTTGTTGTTCCGGCGCTGACACGGAGGAGGACGTTCGGTTACTTTACTCAGTGACTATTGAAGTGAGTCGCCACTGGGAGCCGCGTTCCTCTCAAAAGTGACACTGAAGGCCGCGGTTACACATAAAGTGCAGTGTGGAGACAACCGTCGCAAAGCAGTACTGACAGCAAGCGATAAAACAAGTGTGTTATTCACTCTGTGTGTGTGTGTGTGTGTGTGTGTGTGTGTGTGTGTGTTGTTGTGGCGGAGGATGAGTGTGCGCTTCCGATACAGCCAAACTAGCCACGACTCACGAGTCTAATGTCAGAGTCAAGCTGGCGGCGGTGATATGAGTAATGCGCACTATCATAGAGAGGCAGGGAGTGGAACAATAGGCTCGTCAAATAAGAGCCACTTGACAAGTTCTCCGAGATCAATTGTGGTCATCGTTTTGGATCAAAGTGCGGCACGTGGCGGACAGAACCCGCGCTCGCCGTGTAAAAATAATTCTCATCATCTCGGCCGTTTGATGCTCAAAGCACGGCACTGATTGCGTGACAAATTATGAGAACGAGTGACTTTATAGGTGGAAGGAACCATCTGCTGGAAAGCTTGGCTCCGCCTGACGTCGCATGAAATGAAGGGAGGGGAGCTCCTATATGATGTGATGTACAGGTGAATTAAAAGTTAAGATGGAGACGTTTTGAAAGGGCAGCTCTCTGTGGATGAAGCTGGAATCAGGGTGGCAAGACTAAAAGCAGGGGATGTGATTACCAGATCTTAATCGGGCGTAATGCAGCAGTCATCCTTAATATGCGGCTGCCGTGCTTCGACGAGCCCAGTCGTTGAATGACACAGGCCCCGTCTGCTGATGACGTTTGATCCGACGCGGACGTCAATGTTTCTTAATTATCGAGACAATGAGGCGGAGAGCCGGTGAGCTAATGGGGAAAATACTGGTCAGCCAGGTTAATTTGGGGTTCATCGAATTACCGAATGAATTAGCGAGATGTGAATTAAAACAGGAACGTAATGAACAAATGGAAAAAATTTGAGTAAAAGGAAGCTTCCTGCAGAATATACCTCCGCCCAGATAATTAAATAAACGCACGGCCTACAAATTAGATAGCCTTTTGTAGTTTGAAAAGAGAGTCTATTCTATGGGCTGTTAAGATGGGAATGGCTTGTACGTGGCCTGGTGATGAAGAGAGGATCAGGGCAGTATAAACCTGCTCACAGAGAGCCAGGCCAGACCTGTATATAGACGTTCAAGTGACAGATGCCATTAGGAATAGACAATATAGAGGATGCTGTGAGGAGGCGGGTTGGGTTGGTGACACACATGTTGGATCCCAGTTGGAAAATAAGGAAAAGCAAACGCTCACACACGGAGAATTAAAAAAGCAGTAACGGGGTTGCTGGAATTAACCGCAGAGAATGGCCCGTTTTTATCGGAGCAAATTTTGAAACAAGAGGTAATATAGCCAGACGAATGAGATTAAGATAAGCTGAAGAATGAAGAGAAATGTGGGAGGAGAGGTGAGACGGATTTCACTGCACCCAATTTCTCCCTGACACCCCGGGTCCATCCATCTTGGATGACAATGGCGGATCTGATTTGCATACCAAAAACACTTCTGACACACGCCTTCCAAGTCGTTGCGAGAGATTAGAACATATTGCCAATTATTGACATACGGCATGGGGCGTTCTTCCATCTGGAATATTGCATCTACCGTTTTATTTTATTTGCTACATCTTTCCTCTTATGAGAGCATGTTTTTGATCTGATTCCCTCTGTTGTGGAGCAGAGCTGTGGAGGTGTGCAACCTTGGTTTGCTGCAGCTCTTACTTTCAATGGAGGCCATGTTGTTAGTGCTTTTTGTGCATCTTTTCCAGTGACTTTAATTAAAGCGCTCATCACCGTGGCGCCCCACATGGCTCTATGTGAGGACCTCCGCAGATGAAGGACCAATATATGAGAAACCTCATATGGTCAGTTGCTGTGCTTGCCGGCAAAAAGTTTGATTACTGTCATAAATACACGATATGAAAGAGAAAGTAAAGGGCGGTGGCACGCTGAGATATTAAAGAGCCTCCTCGGTCGAGGGTTCACGCGGAGAGGTGAGGGAAATGAATGTCATTGATTGAAAAACACTGACACAATAACAGGAGGAAATCATTAAGTATTACATGCGAGATACGGTGTCAGCGTTTGAAACAAATTGGGGGAATTAATTTTCCTCTGCTAATAAAGAAAAACAATTAGGAAGTCCGTAAAGTACAAGAGGTCATCGCCGCAGATAAGTTCTGTGAATAGAAGACTCAAGCCTCTCTGGTTTTTAAAGTCTCTCTCTCTCTCCTCTCCGAGGGCAAAGATCTTGTTTAAAGGTCTACAATCACCTTAGTACTACAAGACAACAATCTCCGGTCCCCTGGTAATTAGGTTTCTCATGTCCTGGCTATTGTTGTTATTTAATGCGGGCACTCATCACTCCTCTTGTGTCCGATACTGTGGATAATTAATGTGCACTGGCAAGATGAGGAGGTGGAGGATGACGAAAGAAGGAAATGGAAACTGTTCCTATCGGGTGACCTCCTGATTGACCCTCAAAGGTTCCTCCACCAACTCTCTCTCTCTCTCTCTCTCTCTCTCTGTGTCCCATCCTCTCTCGCCCTCCCTCCGTCGATGTTTCCCTCTTGACTTGCTGCTCTTTTCCAGTGGTCTGTTTGACAAGCTGCCAGTTCTAATGCCCTCAGTGCAATGTCCCTTGTCAACTCCCATAAACTCTTATATCTATCAGAGCTTCCCCTTAAAAAAAGCTTCCATTATCAGAGTGATTAAAAATGATCTTTAATTCCAGGGACGGCCAAGGGCACCGTTAGTTTAGACAAAGAGCCGGTGGCGACGACGGGTTTGTAGATCGCGTTATTTTTAATATCCCGGTAACTTTCTGGTAATTCTCCTTTCCTGTCAGTATTCCTCACGTACACTCCGTCTCCTCTTCCTCATCGATGAGCTGTGTTTAGTGTTGCTACAGTCGTGTACCGATCAATTGATCACACTAACCTTGACTCTGGAATGTAAATGCCGTTAGACAGTGGCTGATAGGAAGCCACTCCCGGCAGCATGTATACATCTGATATGAAAACTTTACATTTATAATTACAAAGTATTGAAGTACTTGTCAATAGTCCTCATCAGTAGGTCCTATTGTGTTCTATGCTTTTATTTTGGTAATCCGATAGAGTAACTTTAAATGATTTGCAGTTACATCATATCTGATGCTTCCATCCAAAGTTAGATTAATAACAGGGATTGTTGAGGTGAAGTTGTGATGCTGATATAAAGTTACCTTAAAAGCTAAACTCTGCCGTGCATCAGAAGTATGTTTTGTAATTTAATCCCGTAAGTTGTTTTGGGTCGTGTGGATAGCTGAGCAGGGAGTTTGTCCCCCTGCCAGGTGCAGGTCGCCTCGGTGTCACCTGGCTTCTCACTCACTTCCCTGCTTCCTGTGCAGATCCACTGCCAGGCCTTTCACGAGCGCTGCCTCAATTACATTTACAAGTTGGCGGTAGAGAGGCGGTGTGAATAGGAGGAAGGAGACGGACGTACAGTGAGTGAATGGGGGATGAAAAAAAAAAAAAAAAAAAGAGCAGGTGTCAGAGAGAAAGAGAGAAATGGGATTTGGATCAGAGTTCGGGGCAGCGGAGTGAAATGCAGTAAAGCGTAATATGCTAGGACAAGCTTAATGAGGACAATTACAGGGTGGACATATGGGGTTCAGAGTGTCAGCTGTAAGTCACAGTAACAGCTTGTGAGCGGTGAATATCCACAAAGTCTAGTAGAAAGTCTAGAAACGGAGGAAGAGGGTTGTTAACAATATCGCTCCGGTGCACGGCGAGGAAGACACGTTCTTCAGGTGGGAGGCTGACCGTCAGACTGTCACGTACACGCATGTGGTAGAGGACTTTAAAGATGGAGGACAGAGCGTTGTTTACATTCAGGGAGCGTTGGCGAGATGAGAGTGCAGGACAAGATCCTGACAAGATGTGATGAATTCTTCTAAAGAGCAGGACAGGACATCAGACGGAAAATGTTATGAGACATAAAGGCCTCCGCACGTCGCATATCAAACAGATGATTTCAGGCTGAGTGATTTCGCCTTGGCATTATCGACAATAGTGAGGCTGAATCGTAATGCCTGAAGCCGAGGACGGAGTGAAAAGCAGTCCTTAGACAAATCTATTGCTGGGTCGAATCCTCTGTTGTGCATCACTTCAGTCTGGGTGTCTGTGAGTGTCGACGGCAGGTGGTACCCGGAAGAAGCTTCCTGTTTAACTCCATGACTATTAAACCTTCATCAAGCTTCGTCAGATCTTGACGAAGCAGCAAGTGACATTCACATCCGTTGGCTCTGGATTAGTGACTGACAGACAGTCAATGCCGTCCTCAGAGCGACGCCCCTACAATGGTTAATAAAGGCCATTGACTGGCCACATTTTCCTCTTTCATGACATTTCAAAGACCAAATAACTTAAAAAACAATCAGTAGATTAATTATAATTCATTTGGTTGGCTGCTCATACTTGATGCTGCTAACAGCAAGAGCATATAGGATTCCAGAGGTCTGTGGGGTGAAGCTGGGAGTACTCGGTTGGATGATGTGAGTGGTGTTGAGTCGGAACGGGGCTGCATAAGTTGGATATGTATGACGGTATCATGTACGGTATCTTAAAATCTTTTCAATATTTCAAGGGAAGCCTGTGAAGGGAACGCGAGGGATGGGAATGACGTCGGATCTTCGCGGCCCCCGGCTGCAGTGTTCATGAACAGGCTGTGGTGGAACGGGGCTGCTTGGCTGAGACGGGAGAGACGAGTGTCTCGGATGTCTCAGATGTGACGTGACAAGAACCAAAAACAGTTTTACATAAAGACATCGCCGGTTAAACATTTAACAACGACCGTCCCCAAACTGATTAGCTGCAACTCGAAGAAGCATCATGGACAGAGAGAGAGACAAGGGCATATTACGAAGCTGATGGCTTCTGTTAATGCCTCGAGGCTCCTCATGTCGAGGTAAGTGAACTTCCATGTCCTCTGTCGATGTTCCTGCTCCCCTGAACATAAGAGGAGCAACATGACTTGGCTTGCAAAATAAACAGGAGACTGACAAGGCTGCGAGCCGGATGACGCAAGCTTGAGAACGGAGAGCAGGTGGCCTGCAAAGAGCGAGTGGCATCCAGTCATAGAGGAGAGGAGGACGGGGTGTAATAGTGCTGAGCACTCAAGGAGAGAAGAGGAGGTGCAGAAAATGAGGAAATGATGGGCAGCTGGGAAGGAGAAGAGAGTCATTGACAATTAGAGTGTCTCTGCATAAGGAAAATGGTGTAAAGAGAGAGGAAGGGAAGGAGTGAGTGAGTGAGTGAGAGAGGGAAGAGCCACATAACACTGCAGCTCGCCAAAATAAAAGCTGCTGTAGAATTCTCCTCGTAACAATGGCAGGAGATTGAGTTGGACAGGGTGAACAGGGATGAATACTAGCCAGCCAGACAAAGCTATTGAGTGACTCGCCTGTGTTATCTGGCCCCTCTTCTGAATACACTCCTCCCGCAGAGGTGAGCAGGCTCGGGTTACAGCACTCGCTGATGGGCTTTGGTGCATCACGCTTTCCTCTATTAAACAGCAACCTTGGGAAGAGCTCTGCCATGAGGCACCAAGAATGAGATCCAAGGACCTCGCCGCTTGTAGCGGAGAGCTGCCACGAACAAAGATATCCGACTCGAAAAAGACATTTTTATAGGAATTCCTTTAAGCTTCTACGCTTGTTGGCCTTTTTTTTTTTTTTACATATCAAACATCACCCGTAGCTCCGCATGGCAACAAAAGCCGCGGCTTAAACGGTTTGTTCGCCTGTTCTGTTTCGTCTGATATGAAGATTTGTCCTCAGCTGCTTTGTCATTGACCCGTGCGTTTTCTAATTATCTGATTCACAAAGGACATCACAACAGCTAACTGCAGTACACGATCCCCATTATTTCTCCGCGACATGTCATGTTTATAATTGGAAGTATTATCTCACTGATCACAGCTACTATTGTTATCGTGATAATTAACAGTACGGTGTCGTTTAGATGGTAATTTGGGCATTTCTTACCAAACGTCAGGCTATTCATCATATTAATAGCGTCTCCTGGGATCGGGAATTGAACTCGGACAATTTGATTAGAGACTTATTGTACACGCAGCGTGATTGTGGGTGTCGGCACGGTGCTGGAACATTTTGGAATAAGGTGTTTACACCAGGTTGACCTTTTGTCCAACACCCTCCTTTGCTTCTGGCCCCTGCATCTACCTTCCGAGTGACTGTCATGGAGAAGGTCCTATAAATATGGATGCCTTCTCCTCGAGGCCGTGATGCAATTTCAGAAACAGGAGTGGATTTATTTTTTTGGGGGAAGGGGGGGTTAAAAATGTTCAAGTCGGGATTGTTAAAAGTTGGACAAACGGCCTCGGCCAAGGTTGTTTCTCGATATATATATATATTTTTTTTATCTTCTATGGAGAACCTTGTTTATTTATTTCTGTCCACAGCTTGTGTCATTATTGAAATGTCCAGAAAATTGATGGATGAAACGAGGATGGAAGATTCTATCTTTCACTTTCCGTGCTGCAGCTCGTTTTATATAGAATCTGGACTTATTAAATATTTCATTAACTTTTGATATCTAACAGTGTCTGCTGTACCTACTTCACTGAGCAGGATGTAGATATCTTTAGCCATAATGGCAGCTTAGCTCTAGTGAGGGACTTCAACGTGATTAAATCTTTAATCATGTACCCTGATATGTGTAATACACATCATAATGCATATTTATATTACTACATTTTTTGTTGAAATCCTGTTTTGGTTACTTCCTGTATTATTTTGAAGGGGTCTTTGTTTGGTGTCAACTTCCTGTCAGTTCTTTCCAGCTCTTTTCGATTGCCTCCCCAGCCCTGATGGGTTTCACCTGTGTCTGCTCCGCCTCGCTGCCTCTCCCTGATGATTGATTGATCCCGATGATTGTTCTCAGACATGTTTTATTATCAGTTCAACTTATATTTCAGTCCAGTGTTTTCGGAGACAAACAGTTAATCTGTATTCATGCACGGACGTCCATATCGGCCTGTGCAATTTATTACAGGGCATTTTCATACAGAACTTGTCAAGAGGAACAGATGTCATTATCAACAGAGATCTCTGACAGCTTAACAAACAGCGTCTATATGTCACCCAGAGTCTGGAAGACGGATGAGAAGCTGCTGTCATGTACTCACATGGAAACAGCACTGACAGTCATTAGCATGTTGCAGTCATTTGCACAAAGAGCCCTCCACCAGTGTTAGCCGTACCCTTCATGCAATTGGAGGCATGTCCTTGGCAGCAATACCCACTCGAGGGACAAGGGAGAGAGCATGAACAACAGAGGCAAACAGACATTGAGAAATAGAGAAACCTAGAGAAGCATGCAGGGTGAGAGAGCTGAGTTTCCTTTTCTTTACTGAAGCTTCATGCAAAGGAGCCAGTGATTAAATCGTGCGAGATAATGAAGCTAACAAGCAGTACACATCTGTACGGAGAGTAATGCATACAAAGCAACGCACTAAATAAAGAGCAACACTCCTGGATGTAATAAGATTGAACATGCTGCAAAGAGACGGTAATCAAGCTTCCACATCCCAGCAGTCTGTAGTCACACCACATGCCCGCGATGATGAGCTCTTGTGTGCAGGGTCGATGTCCAAATCTAAGTTTTTAGAAATGTATGAATTCATTTTACCTTCATGCTTTAGTCAAACATCAGGCTTGCTGACCAACCCTGCAGTTGCATGAACAATCAACACAGCCAGTATCGTCTCTTCCGAACAGCTCTGGATGCCTTCTGACTCGTGACTAGTTGATATCTATCAATCGCAGACATCAGTAATTCGTGGTCACTCCCGGTTTTCTTAGTTCTGGCTCCACTACAGCAGATCGTATTCATCCTGCACAAGGTCAGAATGTCAGAGTCAGCACGCTCCAGTACATGTTCCATCTCTCTGCTGCGTGATTTACGTCAAAAATCAGGAAAACAAATTGTAATGCCTAAGCGGAGCCTCCCGATCGTACTCGCCCACATCCACTCGCTTCGCTCTGACATGGTGTAATAAAGTTCTGATTAGGGAGGGTGTTATGATTTCATTACAGCACAATCAGTGGACTCAAGAGGGGATGGCGGTTGGAGTTTTATGGCAAATGCATTTTTCCTGGTAACCTAGTCGTTCCCACTCCTACGTAAACATGCAGGAACATCAGTGTGTTCAAGGCAAGCACGACCTTAATGACATTAAAAGAACAAGTAAGAACATTCTCCTTAGCTACTACACACATCCTGATGAGTTACTACTAGCAAATGCAAAAGTACTACCCACCCGTCTGTGTGTGTGTGTCATGCAATAAAATATAAAATTTCCCAACAAGAAAGGCACAATACATTTAAGTGAAACTAAACTGTTGCACAGAATGTTTCCACACAGCCAGAAAGAGAAAAGAAGAACTGTGTTCTTTCATGCTCTTGAAAATAATCTCGAGACGACACTGTAGCTACGGGCTTCTTCTTCTTCAAAAATAAAGGATCTCCATCCGATATCATCATTAGTTTCCACAGGAACACCTCTAAAAACCACAGTTTTTGGGAGCAAACCTGGTGATTAAGATTTGAATGATGCCGCAAACCGGCTCTTTGGTTTGATGCCACAAGAGATAAAAGTAGAAATGAAAAAAAAAAATCACAGCTTTCAGGCATCACGAAGCAGAAGAAGAAACAAACTAACGCCAGAGTCGGCAGCTCTTGTACGTCTATTGATGAAACATTAAAAGGTTTTGACTGTAAAATGTTCCCTAATTCTCCGTAGATACAGACTTACATCAAAGTTAGAACCTCAAGAGGAAACCCCCCCCCCCAAAAAAAAAAAAGGCACAGAAGGTATCTTGCTTAATTTTAATATTCATGCTTTGCGTTGTCTGAGAGGTGTTGGCAACGCGACAGAACTACTAGATGAAGAACATCTCCAACTTTAAAAGCAACTCTCCTCTCCTGTTTAGCGTGAGTTTACAGCTCGTTCTCCAGGACACGGCCGACCGACTGTCTTGAAACAGTGTGCCGTATATTAATGAATAATCTAAATGTATGTGCAAAGCACTCTGCTGAAGTGAAAAGGAGGAGGGCTTGTATAAGCTCGGCGGTATTAAAAATAAAAGAACATACGCATATATGAGTGTGAGGTCATACACTTTGATGTTCTCTTCTTTCTTATCTAATGGAATATGAATCGCAGCGATCTAAATCTAAGTAGATAATTGCAATTTTTACAGAGCATCTTTACAAGGCTTCATAATGCGCCTGCCCGTCTTCTATCTTTGTGTTTTAAAGTGCTGGAGAATACTTATTACCCACCGCTAATTGTGAGAGCCACTTGTGAAAGAAGAAAGTAACAAGCTGTACGAGCAGTTTTTATAATAACGGCCATGAGTTTCTCTCATGTGCAGACTAATAATGTTGCTGCGTGACCGCGGTGAAGAGAAGCTCAAGCATAATGTGCTTGTGATGAGTTCGTCAGCTGGCGAGAGAGTCGCTTGTTTGTCGCTTCTCGACGGTTCCACGCAAAAGGAGAGATGCCAATGTGGGCACATAATAAACCGTGACGACCTCGCTGCTGTAAGGCGTTGTTAGGGTAACCAACAAGTTACTGATACTCATCAGTCTAGATATCTGACTATATGTGTTCTACTGCTATCTCATAATCATTTTAATCCTTGAAGGAAACTGGAGTTTAAACAGCCAACGGGACCAATGTTCATTACTACTACATGTTCCCCTCCATGACTCTTCAAGTGGAGTCTTTTTCTAACCATGGTGTTGTTAAACCTCAAGCTTTCCCACTAAGTGGAGAGAATGAACGCAGCAGTCACGCAATCTATTCTTTATTACATTTGCCATTAATTGCACGGGGGGCTCAATATGACAAGCTTTGTTATTAAGCTCTGAGACCCTCAGGTAATCCTTCCATCTTGTTGGATGTGCTGCACACACATCTGGCCGTTGCAGGAACGTCGCCCGGGTTTTACCTCGTCTGTACATTCCTGTTAATCTGCATGCAACATTACCTGCTGTTAAATTCATTTGAATTCATCTGACACCTGTAAGAAATGACGAAAAAAGGAAATTTGTACCTCATATCCTGCATAAGTGAAACTGTCCTATCACTAGTGGTGTGTGTGAGTGTGTGTGTGTGTGTTCGACTGAGCTATACTGTTTGTTAATCTGATCATGTTTGTTTGGAGTCAAGCAAACAAGCTGCCACAAACAAGCTGAAGCAGTGAGGCAGACCTCGCTCTTGCTCTCCGCTGCCACACACACACACACACACACACACACACACACACACACACTCTTATATACACACACACACGTCAGCCTCTTCTCAAGGCTAAATAATGAAGAACGGAGGCACATCGCTTAGGTGATTAAT
>CAAKHC010019089.1:47065-64912 GCA_901007825.1 Macroramphosus scolopax
TGTTATAGCAGTTATGGAGTGAATATAATTTCATCGAGCAGCGATTAATTAAAAGACATAATTCATGATGATAGATAGATAGATAGATAGATAGATAGATAGATAGATAGATAGATAGATAGATAGATAGATAGATAGATAGATAGATAGATAGATAGATAGATAGATAGATGTGTGTAAAGAATATTAGTCGTGTTGGGGAAGCATCTCGGAAGTGGGGGAAAAAAAAGAGGCATATTTCAGATACTTTTGTAAATGCATCCAGGCGTGGAGGCACATTTAATGGAAGGATGGGCTGCTGGCCTTGGCGGAGGTCTGCACACTCCGTCTGCATTGCTGGTTGATGAAATGCTTTTAGAAAAGTGAGCTGAATGTGTTTGTTAGTCGAGAAACAAACGAGAGGATAAAGAATCAGATCATCAGCATAGAGGGTGATAATTGATCTTTTTCTTATGTGGATACAGCCGCATATACAAAGACTTTTCCATGCCAAGGCCCCCTAAACACGGTGCCCCCTTCTTCAAATGTCTTTAACTTTTGACAATACTACTCATTATATGCAGCATCATACTTGTGAGTTTTATTTGACCAGGAGTTCCTTGTATGTTTTTCAGCTGAGTCGTCAGGTCGTTTTACTTATCAAAAACCTTTCCCGTTCTTGTACGATAACAGCAGCAGCACTAGCTAGCTAGATAACAGACTAGCTTGGTGACAGGCGTTCACCGTTACCATGGCAACACGTGACGGCGCATGTGATGAATGATGTCAGAAAGGTGGCAAATGATGTTCTGATATGTCGTATATAATCACACGTTATTTTTTAGTAAGAGACATAATAAAACAAATATATATTTTATACTTCCAATTTGCAGAGGCCGCCACAGTGAAAAAATGTCACGCTTTTATGTACTCTCTCGTCGAACCACAAATTAGTGTAAACAGCATGAGATCATCGGCACAGAGAATGTGAATCCACTTGGAAACTACTTTCATTATGTAAATAGAGCCACGCATACGCAGCTATAGACTAAACACTTCACGAGTGAAAATGAAGCAGAAGCACAGTGGAAGCCCATTTCAGAGCATTAACATGATTGTCAGATTATAGCAGCATATGTTGAGTACAGTACGACATGCACGGGCCGCTGGCTTTAATGTTCCCGGGCAGCTGCATGTTAACGTTACGATATATTGCATCCGTCTCCGAGGCTGTATAGTTTATAATGCGCAAATGATTAATGTCATTTTCTAAAAGTCAGGATGCGTCAGATAGTCCCGTACACACGTCTGTTCTTCTTCCTCTATCCGCGGAAGAAGAGGAGGGGAATGAACAGAGCACACATCTGATTATATTTGATGAACCCTGCTGGATCGAGAAGTATTTGGAGCACCAGGACATTTGCATTTTGAGTCCCCGGAGTCCACATAGCAGTGACTGCAGAAAATAAAACAAGGAGGATGACACAGAAGTTGAGAGGGAGAGAAAATAGATTCATGTTCATCCCCATGAATTATAGATTGCGTTCAATACTCGGCAAGTAAACTCCAGCAGCTTTCTTCTGCGGCTGCTTTCGAAAGCAGTTCGTCAAACGCCGCTGATTATCAGACTTTATTTGTCGAACGTGCTTCTGGGCTGCAACACATGACAGGACACACACGAACGCAATCGGGCTTAATGGGATAATTGGATGTGAAACTGTCATTCCACCTGGCGAGCTGCTGCTGGAGGGAGGCGAGCGGCTGAACAGCACCCGGAAGAAAAAAAACCCAACCTAATCAGTCCGGTCCACTGAGAGCCATTTTATGCAGCAACATCAATTACCAAAGAATTGCTTGAGGGATCCTCGGACCAGGCTTTCCAATGCATCTCTTATTAGACAATCTTTTGCTGTGACATGTACTCATCAGAGGATAGAGGGCCCCGGCGCCTGACAAGGTCATTTAAGAATTATCGGGATCGGTGGCACATTCGAAACAAATACGCTTCACGCCGGTCGATGTCTCAGATGGAATCGGCATCTTTACACAGCTGAATGAGCACAGACACTTTTTAAACAAGGAACAGAAGCGAAAGAGCAAAGTCAGTAAGTCGGTCTTAACGTTCGACATGATGCTGAAGTTCATGGAACATCTCCACCACTCGCAGCGTGTTAAGCTTCCCAATCCAATGACACACTCGCACTCCGAAAATCAAATCCCAAACATCCTGAAGTGCCGGGAAATTATCATTAGGAGCCCTCAGTGGCACTCGAGACGTGGCTGTTGACACGCTCAGGATGCTGCCTCCTCGCAACCTCCTGGTGATACGAGTCGGCAATCAGGAAGGAAAAGATGCATACCAAACAGCCGGCGTGATTAAAGTTGGGCCAACAAACTTAATCAACGCTCAATCACGTTGCATTGTGGGAAACCTGAGGAGTGTCTACAAAGTGTTTTTTATTTTGGCGCAGGGAAAGATTTAGCGTTGTCACGGTCCAGTACCAATTCCAAGCGTCTCCGTGACAACAGGAGACTCTTCCGCTGCAGACGACTGGACCGAGGTGACGATTGCAAAACAATTCTGTTGGTTTGTTAACTACATGACAACGCACGCCACCGCCGGGGTACTTAGGAGAAGTGGCATCTTGTGTGTGTCAGCGGCGCCATCTCAAGTGCCAACGAAGCTCCTAAAGATCATTTCCCGGCACTCCAGGCTCTTCCTGGAGACGGTAGTCTTGTATGACACCTCATGGATTCAACCACGTATTTGTTTCTGGCGATGAAGCAGAGAATTCGAGAGAAAGTTAATGTAAAGGAGGTCCAACGTGAGGATGCGGCCGTCTTATAATCCTTTCTGTTTAGCTTAATTACTTTTCTTTTCTCATGCAGAGGCATGAAATTCAGTGAAATAATGATGAGGCAGCTTCAATTAAGGAATGTCATCATTTTTATTCATAAACAAGAGTTAGAAGCTGTAAAAAGATGCTTTAGAAATAGCGATATATTATTGATTGAAGGCAGAGATTAGAAATTAATGACCCGTGTGTCCCAGATTGAATAATCAATTTCAATTAATATCAATTTCACAGTGCAGCTGCTCTGCTAACAGTCCCTCAGATCGGCTTTGTTGCTCTTCATTTTTCATCGTCTCGGGGAGATCGTTGAGCGAGCGCCGGGGCCACGCGGGGCGGAGTCACAACCTCGGAGGGGCGGAAGGCGCAGCCGTGTATATATCTCCCACGCCGCTCCACTGCAGGAAGTAAATTTGCGTCCCACTGATCCCTAATTCAAACCGCCTATAGCTGAGGAAGACATTAACGCCACACGTTGATGCAACGTAAAAAAAAAATACCCCTCAGTTTTTTCGATTTCAGCCTTGATAACATCGCAAAACCATCCATCATTCAACTATCATTGGATATGACAATGATGAGGTGTGTGTGTGTGTGTGTGTGTGTGTGTGTGTGTTCCTGCACGCCGCGGAGAGGTAACAATCTCCCCCGAGAAGCACGAGTGATATTTTCAAAACCCAAATTGAATGGATGAAATTGCAGCAGGAGAACGGAACAGTGACACCTCAATAGGCATGCCCTTATCAGGGAAATAATAAGGCCATTTTCATGACCAAAATTAGACACGAGGACTGTGAGAGGAGGAGTGGGGGTTGTGGGGGGGGCAAGAAATCACTTGAACCAAAAAGGAGACGCTTATTAGAGAAGTTCAATTTGCATGTATTGCATGTCAGACATATTGGCGCAAAAATGTCAGAACGTAAATCAAAATAGACCTTCTGGTGTATCTCCTGGAATTGCTCCTTGATCAGAGTGAATGAATCTGACAGGGCGGTGACGTCGTGGGTGTGTGGCAGAAATAAATCATCGCCGGGGCATTTATCAGACGGAGCAGCAGAGCAGCGATCTCAGAACAGGGAGGTGAAGCACGTGAAACTGATGCCACCACTTCATCCGTTCATCCTCTCATCCCGGCAGGCCGGCGTCTGTCCACCGGCCTCGGCGGAAACTTCCAGAAAGTTGCCTCAGTGATTAACTTTTAAAGTGCATGAAGAGGAGGCTTGTGACGGGTCGGCGTTGTCTCAGACGGCTTCCAAATCACCTGGCAGATCGCTGTCAGCCGCTCTCTGAGAGCCCCGTCAGCCGCTCTCGGAGATGCGAGCCGCCGGGGCTCTGTAATGTCAAGTGCCTTTGACACTCCAGACAAATGATGCTCTCAGCCCACGTTTGAGGAAATTAGGACGCCCGCAGATGGATGTACGGCCGACTGATTGACACACAGGAATCTGAATGGAGCTGTTATCATCATCATCACCATCATCATCATCATCACATTTATGTCCACTGTAGTGTACTGTTAGAGAGCCTCGCTGTTGGCGGGGGCAACGGCGCCTTTCAAAGCTTACAAGCATTAATTAAGAATCCATTATGAGCCCGGAGTCATCAGAAACATGGACATTATGCTGAGTGACACCCCCATTATTTCAGCCCACAGTCGGTTTTGTATGCACGAGTTGTCACAATTTCTTTTGAATTTGTGTGTAAAAAAAAAGAGCAGCCGAGCCATCTGCTCCAAGTGCTGCCGGACGCGCCGTGAATATTGATAAAGACGCCGGTGTTACTGATGGTGTGACAGCTCGCAGCTCCACCCGAAAACTGGAGGTGTCATGTAATGACACGACTATTAGTTCGGCACAAAACAGGTGCAGACGCAGGATGAGATAAGGATGGAGGATGAGATAAGACGATACAGAATAAGATGAAACAGGACAAGATAAGATAGGATGGGATGAGGTAAGATAAGGTAAGATATAAGATAAGATAAGATTAAATAGGATGGGATGAGGTAAGATAAGGTAAGATATAATAGGATAAGATAAGATAAGATAAGATAAGGTAAGATAAGATTAAATAGGATGAGATGAGGTAAGATGAGGTAAGATATAATAGGATAAGATAAGATAAGATAAGATAAGATAAGATAAGATAAGGTAAGATAAGATAATAAGATAAGATAAGATTAAATAGGATGAGATGAGGTAAGATGAGGTAAGATATAAGGTATGATAAGATATATGATAAGATGAGATAAGATAAGATGAGATAAGGTAAAATAAGATAAGATAAGATGAGGTAAGATAGGGTAAGATATAAGATAAGATAAGATTAAATAGGATGGGATGAGGTAAGATATAATAAAGTAAGATTAGATTAGATTGAATAGGATGAGATGAGGTAAGATAATAAGTAAAATATAAGATAAGATTAAATAGGATTAGATAAGATAAGATTGGTGTTCCCAGTTGACGACTCCAGTGTGGCGAGCAGATTGTCCATGATACTTGACTGTTCCACCCAAACACTTAAGCAACCTGCTTCCATGATGAGGTCATTGAGTCGATTAACATCGTCCGTCTTCACCAGGCTTCCCCCATCGTCGTAGGATAAGCCGCCGCCCAACTCTGAGTGATCAGAGGTCTGATCATGACAGGAAGTTCCAGCCAACATGATTTTAGAAAGCAATGAAGACTTTAATTCCTACGATGACGGTCGTCCTCAGGGAGTCGACACCTTTCGTTCCGATGCCTTCGCGCGAGACTTCACATCCTGGGGTCGGTCGGTGTGAGATCCCAAAGTCGAGATGGGATCTCACGCCTCAACATTCCTTCCACAAACCTGCACTTTTGCAAAGGGTAACTGGCTTTTCTCCAGACTCTTTATATAATGAAGTCGGAAAAGAGCAAGGTTACTTCGAACGGGCGAGACCAGCAAAATGTTTTCTTAATGTACAGCTGAAAGTTCAATCCAAGGTGACATCATCACGGATGAGACCAGCGGGATCACGCAGGCGCGGGGGGGCGGGGGTGGGGATCGGGGGGGTTTATTACGAGAGGGGCAACATCATTTCGGAGTGATCAAAACAGACCGTAACCTTATTTTTTTCCCGTATTTGTGTCATAAATAAATCAGCCGGGAGAGGTTAAATAAAAGGTGCGGCGCCCGGGAAAATAGTCCCAAACACACGGCGGCGAGGTTGCGGCACGGCTCTTTTCTAATCTTCATCTTCAGCCTTCATAACAAAATCAAACAAGGGGAGCAGAGAACGACAGAGAAACAAGACTCACCTCAAATCCCTCTAAGCCTTTATCGAATAAATGCTCGCTCACAATGAACCCACCGCAGTGGAACAGATGTAAACAAGGACTTCACACACACACACACACACACACACGCACACGCACACACATCTTAAATCAGTGGAAAAACACAGCCCTGCAGCCCCCTGGTTGCACACACAGACTGGAGGTTTACTATAAAGCTGGCATGTTTTTCCATCTGGGAACGTTTCACCCACTAGTTGTATTTTACATACATGTTGTAGTACTGGAGATATTTGTACCTGCTACCTGAACACATAAGGATGTCTTTTGAGGGCGGGGCTTATGTGGAGCTCTAGACCGCACAGCTCCATCCCGACGGAGTCCTGCACCTGCAGCGTACCGGCACGTCTTGTTTGAAATCGGTTGCAAACCATTAAATTAAACAACTTTCCAAACCCTCCTCAGTCTCGTCACGTTTAAACCAAAGTTGTCTTTGATTGTTCTTTAATGTCAGAGGCAGCTGGTATGAGATTCAATTTCAATTTGGAGCCCACGGCTCCTTCGACGTCGGCACCCGGCAACATAGCAAACAGACGTTTACTCAAATTTCCCATCACGTTTTCCTTTGTTTTGCAGTTGTGTTGTGAGATGTGGCGTTGATCTGAAGTCTCACTGTCACGCGTATTCTCACCCCTCCCTGATAATTAACAACCTGGGTGAGACGCAGCCGGCTTTCAATTAACTAATATTAACAGCAATCTCATCAAACAAGACGAACTCGGCTTCTTACGTCAATTCGTAGTAAGGAACTGGACGTACGGACGCGGTTCTGGTGGTGGACGAGGTGTCGCCATTTCAAAATGATTATAATCAAAGAGTTTAGTCAGGGTCACGCAGGCACCGCCCACCTGAGGCTTTACATTGGAGTTGATTGACAGCCCGCTGCGTCTCATACAGATGTGAGGAGGTGTCTCGTATGTCGTATCAGACAAACCCGTCGCTATGATGTCGACCTTGGAGGAGAAACGTGATCCGCTCATCTAATCATCCAGATTCTGTTTATCGTCTCTCCGGATGCTTTTTACACTCAACCACTTGTCAGAATAGTCAAATAACGAACAACTTCATCAAATTATCTTGTCGGCGTTTCACCTTCAACGGAGATCTGCAAGAATTAAATTCAGATGAGTGTTTGTAGAAAGTTCAAGGCATCAACCTCCAGTGATGATTATCAGGGAGCTGCCAGGTTGTCGACTTCTTAATGTCAAAACGTCTCCGAGTGTTCCGACTGACCCGGCTGCGGCCTGATTAAAGTTAATTGCTCCCCCGACGTGCGATGACCAGACACGTGGATGAAGCACCTCCGCGGGAGCTGCCAGGAGGGACCGCAGAGAATGTGAGAGCTATCCATCACGTCGGGATTCGACTCGCTGACGACCAACTGGTGCACAAACCCACATAATCTCTCCTTGAGCCTGAAAGCAGCGGTTCTTCTTTTATTATTTAATGTTTCTAAAGCAGCGGCCCAGACTGCAGTACATGTGTTTTATTTATCGGGGCTTAGCTGCATCTCTCCAGCAAAATATCTTAATTGACTGCAAATTTTTTTTTTTTCTTCGGCTCAGAGGAATCGAGAGGAAACGTACAGCAAAGTAAATGTTGCGTAACAGAAGTGCATTCAGGCTTTTGAACTACGTGAATCAGAACAGCCGGTGTAAAGTGACACTTGTACACCAGAGGAACTGATTATCTGATGATGTCGCTGCCTCGTCCTGCAGCATCGGAAGGAAGCTTCAGGTGACCTTTAACTCCGTCGTAGAACAGACGTCCTCCTCTCACCTGCAGGAATCGCAGCACATGGAGTCTCAGGGAAAAGTAGTCAGAGCATCGGTGACTTGAAGTTCTGGATTCCAGCAGCTCCTCACCCGCCGGTGGAGCGGTTTAAAACACTGAACTCCACATCGAACTTCATATTTGTTTGTACATTTCTTCTTCTCTCTCTGAGTTATTTAGTGCTTCCTTCTGCGCCTCGCTGTCACATCCGCGGGGCATGATGGTCTCCTCGTGAGCTCGGGGGAGCTCTGCTGTTTACTATTTCCAACCTTGAAGTTGCCCCCCCCCCCCTCACACCCACACTACTGCAGCTCCTGTGTGGCTCCTTCTGTCGGTGACCTTGACCTCTGGCTGCCACGCGGATCAGCTCCAGAACAGGCCGATCTCCCCCGCGAGGAGCCGCACGTCATCCCGTTAGAATCACACGGTGTCGGCAGCGCAGCGGCGAACCGAGACAGACGGTTCAGCACCGGGAGAGAGGAGGCGTGTTGTGTTGCCTATAGACAGAGAGCCTCTCTCTCCTGCTGCCATGTGAGGAAACCCTGTTTGTAATTTACACTCACAGCTGAGCGAAGCGCCCCTCCGTCGTTTATATGAGGAGGTTAATGTATATGATGTAATCTAACCTGCAGCCAGACGCAGGATCCGACCTTCCTTTCGGGCGTCTTGTTTCTCACATCCAGGAACTTTAGGTTCACTCGTCAGGCCGTGACTAATTAGCCCCCCTATATAACATCCACTGTATTTAAAGTAATCCACAAGGTGGAATTCACCGCCGGCAGAGACAGAACAGACAGAAACGTCCCTGCGGAGGAACCGGGAACCTGCTTCCAGACATTATTACCCTTCGCATGCATACAGAAACAAGGCTGTGATCAATAACAAGAGAAAAGGAACTGCAGGATGCAATTATACACCGATAGGAGACGAACGACTCACGACTTTGTTCGACTTTGTCAGGCTGCAGAAAATAAACGGTGACTCCGGACTTCTAATGACTTCTTTCACTTCTTTGTATTTTTTAATTATTGCTCTGAGAGGTCGTTTGAACGACATCGTCAGACCAGTCGAACTGTCTGTGTCTCGCTGGTCAGCAGCACCAGTCCCAGTGGGGGTCTGATGATGGGGGAGAACCTGAGCTGGGGTTCAACACTTACCCTGAAGAAGTATTTCGAACTTCCCATCAACGCTTCTCTTCACGCAATAATTACCTGATGGTGATGATGACATTTCGAGCGCTGCACCTGGTTGTTAATACGGATGTGGTGGAAACGTCTCCCGCCTCGCCGATGCAGAGAAGGTCAGCAGCTCTCAACAGTGGGGTCGGGGAACAGAGGGACTCGGAGACGCTGGTGTGAACATAACGCGCGCTAATGCGACGAACCTCCCAGCACCCATACCCGTGCTTTCACCTTCACTGCCACGTCTGTGTCCACATCAACTGTGTGGTGTGAGCTTTACATTTGGAGTTTGATCAATGTGCTACATCCAACCCGACTCTAGAGAGACCGACGGGGCACGAAACGTGGAAGAAAACTTCCGTTGTTGTTTCCTCTCCTCCTCTGGCAGGATGAATCCTTCAAGCTGTGATTGAACGTCTTTTTTTGTCCGTCGTTAGCTAGCTGGCATGTGGCAAGAGAAGTGACACAGCCGTTGTCATGGATACCGACAGTCGGCTGTCCACCGTCGGCTGGTGATGTGAACACCGTCTTCTCTTTTGAATCTAAAAAGTGAAGTTGTTCATTTTCTACCTTTTTTTTTTCTCCTCGCTGGCAACTCTCCACGAGTTTCGGCTTCTCCTTGGCCACTTTGATCTGAACACCTCTCAACCTTGAGTGTTGTTCTCACCTTCTCCCTGAATGATAATGAGCTTGGCAGGAAGTTCCTCCAGCGCTGGCAGAGAAGTGAAGTTCTTCTGGAGGATGACGCCGAATCGTGAGACTTTATTTACCCCGGATGAAATACAAACACACGACCGACACGAGTCGTGTGTCAGGATCGTGTCTCCTCCAGGTAAAATATTCCCACGTACTCAGCTGATTTTGAAGCAGAATTCCGCTGGCGTGAAAAGTGTGACCCAATTATCTGCTTCAGCGTTAATGAGGACTGAACGAGGGGCTGGAGTCTTCGCACCGAGCAGTCTCAGTCTATTTGGGACTAATGTCTGGCAGGGCGGAGTGTTGGGCGCTGCGGAGACCTGCTCTTGTTCCCCTCTGCTCTGAGATATTGCATTGACCTCTGCAGCCGGCATCCCAAGATTACCTTGACATCTGCTGGGTGGGTTTCAAAAAGCTAATTAATCCCTGCTGACCTGAAGTTTGGCTGTCTGTTCTAAAAGCAGCTCTGGTTGTCGGGGTAAAGACCGGCGATAGGTCAGCAAACCGGCTCCCATTCGACTTGAACTCCTGTGAAATAGCTTGTGAGGCTTTTTTTCTCCAAACAATGTCAAATATTTAAGTGGGAATTGCTGGTGGTGTTTTTTTTGCGCCTTCACATTAGCGGTTTTGTGCTTCCAAAGCTTTGTTTTGTTGAAGCGTTTGTCAGTGAGAAGCTGCAGCTGGATCCTCCACGAGTCAACATTAATATTCATGAGTACTGTTCATATTCAAATTCATAAATAAACAGCCAACACATTTGGCGATGTCAGCCCCCTTAACGAGCGGCTGACGGAGGTGTGATTCCTCTTCCAGGACATTTGCAATAGTTGACAAAAAAAAAATAAAAGCCTCATCAGTATTTCCCGAAAGTCCTTGAGGAGGAAGTGATGAACCCGACGGAGGTGAAGCTCCCGCAGGTTCAGAGGGTTCTTCAACGTACTTACAAATGTATTGCTGTCGTTTTTGAAGCAGGTGAGGAGCATCCTGAGCAAAGTTAGCTTTACCTGAGTGATGTTTGTGAGGTATTCTGAGGGGACCGGGAGCCGTGTGCCGGGCGCAGGGCGAGTTTGCTCAGCTGCTGCTGCACTCAGGGAAATTGCAACGCTGTTGTCTACATACATAATCCACCTTGGAAATGGGATGGTCCTCAAGCATGTCCAATTTTTTGCTGATGGAGAAAATTGTGGTCTTTGTTGCCGGTGACGCGTCAAAAAAAAAAGAGCAGAGGGAGATATGAATGTAATTTTTGATAGGCTTCTTCTCTATTGTCGTCTTCAGCCTTAGAATTCAGATGGTTGAATACATTGAACAAACTGAGCGGCGTTGGTTTGAATGAGACCGGAAGACAAACACGTCGTAACGATATGAATAATTTCAGGAAAGAAAATGATTGTGCTTCCTATATATTAGAAGTTTGACGACACCGTTGAAATACTAAAGACAGATTTTAAGAAAGCTTGTTAAAATGTGAGCGGCTCAGCCGGGAGACGAGGAGCAGGTACAGCTGCTCCTTTGTTGTCCTCTTAAGATGGTATGAATGTGGTAGGAGGAGACCCTCTCCCCATCACCTCATCTCTCTGCACCCTCTCCCCATCACCTCGTTTTTCTGCACCCTCTCCCCATTACCTCGTCTCTCTGCAGGTCTAATGTACTGAAAGAACCTGAATATTCTCGTCCACTCGATCGTTTGCTTTGTATTCTTCATCGTCATGGATACGCGTGGTATGTTTGACCTGCTCACACCACTGTATAGAACAAGTATACAAGTATATGTTATTCTACAGCATTTAATGCAAACACATTCCTGTTCCTCGGCTGCTCCCATAGACCAGATCTCCTCTGCATCCTCCCACAACAGGTGGAAGGGCAACCGCACACACACATATGCACTTGGACCACCCGATGTTGAACTCTCCTCCCACTCCAGTCACATCTCCATGTCCCTGGGCTCCTGACCTCCTGACCTCCTGCTCCACCCTCCTCCTCCACCCAGTCATCTCCTTGGATCTATAAGGATCTCTGCCCCTGATGTCACTTGCTCGTTTCTCTTCCCCTTAAATATACCGCCCTTTATGTGCTTCACGTGTGCGTGTGTGTGTGTGTGTGTGTGTGTGTGTGTGTGTGTGTGTGTGTGTGTTCCTACATGTGTCTAATCACCTTAATTGTGTATTTTAATGTTCTGTGTCTGTCTTCTGTCAGATCCCTTTGAGTTAAAGGATATTTATGTTCCTCAGACCTGCCTCTCTCCTGGATCCTCCACGTTTGGCTCCACCTGCCACATGAGCGTGACAACAAGGAAAATAGGGTGCATGTCATCGCTCGGATGGGCGGCGCCGTTAGAAACCGGTCAGAGAGCTGCTGGGAATGTTGCGACAGTGTCAGACGTTTAACACGAGGACCGAACCCATCTGCCGCTCCGGCGGATGAGGTCACATCGTCTGCTGCTTCTCGTTTGACATGAAGACAAGCCGGACGTCCTTCAGTGTAATTGCATATTCTCAAAAGGAAGTGACTGATTTGACAATCCTGAAAGTCAGAGTGTCTCTGCCTTCCGTCAGCCGTAATAGCCTATTGTTTTCTCTTCCATTGTCGTGTCCTGATGTAATCGTTGCTTGACTTCAAAATAAAGTCCCAACACAGCGGTGGAGGAGGAGGACGAGGGGGGGGATTGCAAAAGAAGGAAGAGGAGAGTCTTATCTCTTTCACAGATTCTTCCTCTCGTCAGTGCAAGAATAGAATACATTTAAAGTCCTGTGACTTCTAAGAAACAATCTTTGGGAGCGTAACAACCCTTCAACAGAAAACGTCGGATTTGTGACAGAATCTTCGGAAGTTCAGCTCCGCACCCCGACAACAAACATTCCATTTACTGGCTGTAATTAAGTAGAATTGCCAGGTGATACACTCGAGTAGCTGCGAGATAAACACTCTCCAATTAAAAGGTTTGCAAGAAAAGACTTTGAAGCTTTTTATCCTGAAAGGGGGAAAAAAAAAAACATCAATTGAAATGACAGTGAAATGTGAAAACATGAGACGCCATGAGGGTTCGGCCAAATGAAGCCTCACCAGCTTACAGCCGAAGTTCTGAGAACAGTCCAATTAATTACAGACGAAATACCGTCGGGAACACGGCACAGAGCGTAATCTGGTAATCTGATTACATATCTAATCTGACGACGAGGGGAACATTACAGGGAAAGTTTTACCAAGTTTCATATAAAGTATATATGTTTTACAACCGGTTTAAAGCAGTCAGGGCTCAAAGGGGATATTTCTCAGCACCGCGCAAATAAGAGCGTCATTTTCAAATTAAAAGCCCGTTTTAATGCATCTCAAACTGAGTCATGAAAAGTTGTGTTCATCCATTTTAAATGTTCTTATTAACCCCTGCACGGAGGTTACCATCTGTTTGTGTGTCTGATTGATTGCGTGATTGTGCACCCCCCCACCCCCCCAACCCCGACCTGATGTACGTACACATGAATAATATGAGTCGCTGTGAACGGGAATCTGTAAGCGCTCCCAGATTGTCTCCCTGATGAGGCTACAGTGTGGCGACACACAGAGAGGGTAATGTCCCCGGCCTTGCTTGTACACTGCACGGTCTGATGCACAAATAGACCGGCGTGGCGCACCTCTTAAAAAAGGCAGCGGGGCATCCGACTGTGTAATGATGCCAGGGGTGTGGGGCGTTTTACAACCAGCTCACACCTTCACCCGCCACTGAGATTAATTGCACTTGATTGACTTTACAGATGTGCTTCGGTTTGCCGACTTCTCATTTGGAACGTCCAAGAATTCATTGGAAGACCTCCACTTAGTCAATAGATATCAGGCCCTTATCAGAGAAAGGTCTAATTAAGCTCCATTTCTGTCCTTTTTTATTTTCTAAACCCACAGGTGGTGTGCAGAATAATCTATTCATGTGCTGACATGCATTGTGTGCTCGCTGACGTCAATACGCTGCAGAAGGTTGATGGCAGAGACGCCAAATGGCTTTTATTGGCATTAAATAGTGTCTAAACAGGAAGGGTAACGGTTGTTATAGCAGTAGATGCCCACATGTATCTGCTGCATGGTGGTACGGTTTACATGTCTCATATCAAAATAGGTAATGTATTTAATATTAAAGTATTCCATTAATAATGTACGCCTGAGGCCTTTCTGTTGAGAGCTCGTGGCTGCTTGGGTTTCCTCCGGGTACTCCTGGTTTCCTCCCAAACACGAAAACATATGTAGTTAGCCTCAAAATTCTTCAAAGGCGTGAATGTGAGTGTAAATTATCTCTATGTCTGTATCTATGTGTCAGAAGAAAGAACCAAAAAAAAACCCATCCTCAACATGTAACATCAGGAAAGGAACGGGGTAATCAAAAGAAAAGAACCCCCAGATGATCTCAGAGCAATCTCAGATCGAGTGGTCTGATAAATCCTAAGTGCTGTCGGTGATTGGCCTCCACAGAGAACTAATAAAGTCACAGTTGGCCTTTGTGTTTCGAGGGCGATGCGCCGCTGCTATTAATAGAAGGAATCAATACGTTAGTACGAGCTCAAAATGAGAAAAATTTGATTGTCTGACAAGCTGACAAGTACAACAAATCAACACACTAATACTGGAGTCATTTGTCCATGATGAAATCAGCTCCGATATGAAGTCTAATTTGGTGTTTTATGGGTTTTGATTGCTGTCGGTTTAAATATTTTGCCTGTTTTTGACACCAAGGTAAACTTGTGTTCTTTTAATTGCATGTAAATATGCTCTTGAATAACGTTGGAGATAGAAACTTCTGGCATAAAGAAAAGAGGCACACTGGATTAAGGCATTGGACTTGTAATGGGGAGCCCCGAACACCTGCACTATAAAATGTTGGAGTGACTGAAGATGAGGAGGATGGAGGAAGCTTAGAAGAGGGAAAGAGAGATGCTTCCTTGCCACTCGTCACTCACTGCTGTGAGTGCAGAAGGAGAGACAAGAAGCCTCAATCCTCTTTGACCTTTGACCACGGCCGGTCTCACAGTCACCCTGTTCATCCTTACAAATAATGTTGCAAGTAGTGCGGTACTGTCCCCGCTAATTATCACCAGTTGTGCTAAGCTAAGAAAAAACACGTCAATCTTAATTTCAATTGCAAGAGGACTTGAGTGGGAATATTTCTCTTGTCCTCGTTGAATAAAAGATCATTCCGTTAGATATCATGGACGGATGTTAAGCGATCTCCTTGCAGCACCTCCGACCCCTCAACCTCTCCTCTATGATCAGTCATTCTGAGCTCATACATCATCCAGTGTGATGAGATGCGTGTGCACGTGGGTGGAGATGACCGGTCGTCCCACCGGGTCCGGCTTCAAACTCCACCCGGAGCGTTTTTTATCTGCTTCAACTTTGTTGACTTACTGATGAGTACGTTTTCTTATGTTGTTTGCTGTTACCATGGACATGTGGGCAACATAGTGAGATGGTTACCCTGGGTGCTGTTGTCTCATCCTAGTCTGTGGTACTGTACTCGTCCAGAATGTCTTCACACCTGACTCCAATAAAATCATAAAAAGTTGCAATTGGACTTTGGCCTCGAGTCTCATGAGTGACGAACGGAAACCAAAACATTTCTCACAAACACAAAAAAAACCACCAACTACGCAGCTGGGACGCAGTAAAACCTCAATTCAACCTCGTATTTATTAGCAGCGCGACGACATTCTTTGTTTTTGAAGATGAAAGCGGAGAGAGGTGGGAAAATATCACATCACATATATTCTTGACATCATCATGAATTCAGTTTGCAAGGACGTCACATGATATCAAGTTATTTCTTACACGTTATTTAATGTTTCTCTTTTAGCTGATGTCGACGGCACAAGCCAAGAAAAGTATCCAAGTTCATGGCTAAGAAAACCAGGTAACAGCATTCCTTATCTTATCTTATCTTATCTTATCTTATCTTATCTTATCTTATCTTATCTTATTTTATCACACACAATAATCCAGCGTCATCGTACGTGACAAATTTATTCCTCTGACTTCAAAATTGCTTTGCTGGAAAATCTTTTGTTGAGTCGATGGAGAATAGAAACCCTCAACTGTTCCACTTCGATCTCGTCAAAGGATTTTTGCCTTTTGCTGCGCAGTGTTGTCTGTGTGTGCAGCCAGATGACATCCCTGTCAGCCGTGTCACCCTCAGCTCGCAGCCAGAATCACTTGTGTCTGAAACACAAAGCCGTTACGAACGTGTCACCTCCCATCACTTTATCTCCGTCCGCAGGCAGTATTTCTCCTCACAAAGCGGCGGCGTGGCTGCTAGCCGCGGCCGGCTATAGCTTTCTCCACAAAAACTAAAAAGAACGGTCTCAATGTTATCAGAAAATTATTTAGCGCGGGTGGTAAGCCCCCTCCGTATCTCCGTATGTTGAAAGCCACTTTTCTTTCGTCTGAGTAAGCCCTCTTGCCCAATTAGCCGTCCTTAAGCCTTCCGCACATGTCGGACAAAAGGGAAGATGAACACTAAATGGGATGATTAGTCCCCAGTAATTGTTGGATTTTTCTTCCAAAGCAACATCTCATCTCTTCTTTTACTTGACCAAAGTGGAAGAGACGGAGAGAAGACATAAAGGCCGGTCATTTCAAGCCAGGAGACGCTCCGAAGCTTCCACAGATCAAGACGTAATTAGCCGAGAGCGAAGAGGACGCATGTACATGCAGTTTCCTTCTTTCAAGTGTCTTCGTTTATTTCAGAGTCAAAGATTGCTGAATCAATTCTGACATGCTAGATTTTATATTATCT
Source organism: Macroramphosus scolopax (assembly GCA_901007825.1). Lineage (NCBI taxonomy): Eukaryota > Metazoa > Chordata > Actinopteri > Syngnathiformes > Centriscidae > Macroramphosus > Macroramphosus scolopax. The sequence goes on from CAAKHC010019089.1 coordinate 63,645, forward strand.
CCCACTGCCTTTCGCAAATATCACGAGAAATTTTGGTTGTATTTTAACTATGTTTATATCTACGACGATAGCTTAGCTCGGGTTTACGACAGGTTGATAGCTGTGACCCGAATAAGCCGAGCTCTTCAGATACCGACGCCCGAGGTTTCCCCCCTCTCGTGTCTCCGAGGCCATGTGACCCGCGCTTCAATGACCCTCACAAAGTGTGTACTTTAACCCCGACCATGAAATGCGCCTCAATGGACCTGAAATATAATGTATAAAGTGACGACCGCCTCGTGTCCAATCAAACGCACTCTCTCGCCTTTACACCGTAAACTATGAGGTAACGGATGCGTCTGTGTTGCTGTGATTGAACGTACTTTGACACGGATAAGATGCTGACTCATTATCACCTTTTCGAGTAATAAAAGTATTAATTTAGATTCATGAAAGCAGCCAGAGGGAAATAAAATAGAGCGATTATAGTGATTGAATTATGCACCGCCAGCTAAACATTACACACACACAAATTCATGTGGTTTAATATTACACAAATATTGATTATCACTGCTGTAAAAACCGGGTTTTTTCCCCCATGAAGCTCTTTTTCAAGACGTGATTAAAGTACGGAAGAGGATCGGGGCCCCTGCAAAGACCCTCACTTTAAATTCTGAGCTCACATCTGACAAATATCAGAATTCTAGAATCAAATGAAACATACAAACGTTTGTGTCACCACTCTTCAATCAGATGTTTGTCTTTTTAAAAACTTCAGAACTTGAATATTATTTAACAGTATGATCCACCATCAGGCTCGTGTTCTTCACTGATGCATATTTAATATATAATATATATATTGTATATATTTAGCCCAATCCTCTTGACACCCACAAAGACTGGAGCTTTAGCGCCCTCTGGAGTCGTCTGACCCCCCCACACCTGCCCTCTGCGCTCGGGGACCCATTCTTCAACCCCGACACATTAAAAGTGCACAGAACTGGAAATTGTCTTTGAAGGTCGCAGAAGTCGACCGTTTTAAAACACACAAACTCCCGATAATTCAGTTTGTAGTTCACCTTTTTACTCACTTCAAATAGCCCCCCCCCCTCCACACACACACACACACACACACACACACACACACACACACACACACACACACACACACACACACACATACTAACTGCTCCATCATTCAAGTGCCGTGTGCAACCTTTCCGTATGATTACGGAGGAAAAGTGAGACTTACAACAGGAGACTTGCTGGTGGTTTATATTTAATGGAAT
>CAAKHC010019091.1:3773-35981 GCA_901007825.1 Macroramphosus scolopax
TAGTACAAGTACAAACATTATCAAACATGTTTCTTGCAAAAGTAATACTTATAAAAGAGCAGTCAGTAGGCAGAGTAAAATGTAATAGGTAAGACAGCAAATATTTCACCATGTGACTATAGCATGCATTTCGCAAAGCACTGCTTTGATGGACTGCACTGGTTAGATATAAGAAATGCAAAAATACCTTTTGGTTATATCACCTACATGAGGATTTAGCAAGAGATGGTTATTTGATCCTATTTGTAGCTACAAAGCTGCATCTTATAAAAAATCCTTTAACTTTTGCTCACAACTGGCTGCAAGACTGGGAGCCTGTTTCTCTGTTTCTCCTGTCTGTACTCTCAGTGGTGTCTGCTTGGGGCAGGTGAAGAGCTTTCCTGCAGATATTCTTGAACAGGGGACTGGAGAAGTAGTAGACCACAGGATCCAATACGCTGTTGAGGTAGGTGAGGCTGATGGTGATGTAAAATGTGACGGACAGGTCCTCCAGGACCGGACAGATCTGAGATTCCAGGAGGGGGTTGGCTGCCTCTTTGGTTTTCATCCAAATCAGCAGTTGTGTGATGTTGCTCGGGAGGAAGCAAATTATAAAGAGCACCAATACCAATGACAAGAAGCATAGAGCTCTCTTGATCTTTGCCTGCTGGACCAGCTGTCTGCCTCTCAGGTGGCTGATAATACGGACTGTGCAGAAGGCAATCACAAGCAGAGGCACATAGAAGGAAACAAGAAACACAAATTTATGCCAAATGGAATTCAAGGTAGTTTCACTGTCATTCGAGAAGCTCTCACAGTGGGTTGTGTTGACGTGTGTCAAAGTGAAGTTATTGGCAGTCATAGACATGGTGAGCAGCCACAGTGCAAGTGCTCCACACATGGCTTTGGATGTGCTCACACGGTTGATAGGATGATAAGGATGCACCACACGCATGTACCTGTCCACAGCGATAGCCATCAGGAAAAAGGTGCTCCCAGTGCGGTTCAATGCCAACATGAAGAGGCAGATGTTGCAGAAAGCTTCCCCGAACATCCAGTGGAGGCCTGAGTTGTAGTAGCTGGCACGGAAAGGCAAAACCATATTCAGGAATAAGTCAGCCATTGCCAGGTTGAAGAGTAACACTGTGCTGCTCTTCCAAGGCCTCAAGTGGAAGCAGAAGATCCAGAGAGCAAAACCATTGCCGAGGACTCCGAAAACAAACTCTGTTACCAACAGAGGAGGGAGCACACTGCTCAGCAGAGTTCCAGTGAAATTGCAGGGCATGTTGAGCAAAGTGCTTCTGCTTTCGCTGCAGCTTAACAACCCTGAATATGTATCGGAAACTTCAAAGTTGACTGGATGTCATTACTATTTTTAGTTTTCGCCCTCTTACAGGAAGCTTCTTGGTTCTGCTTTCTCTTGTTATAAGAAAAAAGGAAAATGAGCGTTGCTCCATTAGCCGAGTATGTTGTGTAAAAACCTGTGATGATGTTGACTGATAACAGTATGTCTCAGACATAAAGAGACAAGGTTACAGTATCCCCTCACATGGGGAAAGCTATAAATAAAGCTATAAAATGATCCACTTGAATATGCAATTGTTTAACGTGGGAAATGAATATATCGATAATAAATATTGGCATTTGGTTCAAAACAATTTTTTGTGCTTTTACATGAATATCACTTAGATTTATCCAAAGAAAAAATAAATCACTGTAAATATATTGTCTATCTTCTGTGTGTTTTTTTGTTTCGCTTCATGACCGTCATGAGTTTAATTAACAGAATTCACTAATCAGACACGACAGCAGGCAGAAAGGGGATATGAGGGGAAGCTCACTCTTACTGTACTGCACCGCTATCTAGTGGATATAATTACAAAATGCAGATTTAAATATGCACCGTATATAGTAGACTATGTAATCTGCAGCATGTTTCCCTGAGTCAGATCATTGCACCTACACTTATTGGCCAGAAGAGAAACTGTAGCTAATTTCAATAATGATTATGTTTGGAAGAAGAGATTGTATAACAGAAGAATTCACCTAACTACATTACAATAGATGTCCAAAAGAGTTTCAGTTGTTTCAAATATTTGTTATGGTTATAAAGGCCTGGGACACATAAAGACTTCTGACCTTTGTATGTTGGCGTGAAGATGAAGCTTTCTAATTGTGATCGACAGACCAATACAAGTGCACCGGTGACAGTCACGTGACGGCTGTCGCCCTGTCAGTGATCCATGAATGTGACTTGGGCCTCGCCAGTTTACAGACTGCTTTAGAATGTGTACTGTGTTCAGACAATGTGAAAGAAATGTGAAAGAGCCAGTTTGGCCTGCAGGGCAAACACGCCTCCTGTTGTCCCATCAGCCCTGGTGTTTCCTTCACCTGCATACCTGGGAACAAAACATGATCTTGGTGGCTCCACCCGCTGCCACCAACTTGAAATTCAAGTCTGGCAACCTTGAAGAGGTTCAGAGATGTAGATAGCAAGCAATTGTTGTGATTCCTTTTAGTACACCGCAGTTGCTCTTGGTGAGGGGCTGATGGAAAACTCCAAAAACACTGATGGCAGGAAACATCACTGACAGCTTGTAGCCTGATTCAACAGCAAGAAGTATATATATTAATGCAGTGTAAATAACAGATTTTGCCATAAATGAATTGATTGGCTCGTGGAGGTTCTGGTTGAAGTTATTAATAACTGGAGATGGAGGAAGCAATAATCAGATCAAGTTCTTCTACATACCTCAAATGGTTTGTCAGCCAAGTTGAGTGAAACCGACACTTGTTAAAACTCATTATCCATTAAATGATGTGAGCTGCAGTTTCATTTCTGGAGAACAGATAATTGTTTATCATGTTAATTCCCTTTGAGTGATCGATACCAAATATACTCCCCCGTGCCAAATGTCCAGATGAGACTAACGCAGTGCAACACAACAGACCTTTAATAAATCCTCCCTTCATTAGGATTATAATGTTACATTTTATTTGAGGCGTTGGGGTTATAGAGAGGTGTCTCCCTTAAATTTCGTCAAGCCAAAATGAGAAAATATTAGGAACGCCTCTCAGAACTGTCCAATGCCGTTCAACAGCAGCACAAACGACAGCCTCAGAAATGACCATTGAAATAAATAGATAAGATATAAACAGATTCCATAAAAACTGAGCTTTATAATGCTCATGAAGGGCTGTTGTATTATACTCTATGATGTACCTAACCAATTGGCAGGTGACATGATGAAGAGGATTGACTTATCAATGACTTTTCAAAGCTTTGAGCTGCTATGCCAAGACGATGACACATCATCACATTTTTACGAGGAGAAATTAAGTGATTTAGGAGATGCTTAAACCTTTCTTACATTGATATTCATTTGTTCATTCCTTTATTTGTTCTTTCATTCGTGATGCTTTCATCAGCACTTGTTACACCCAAAGCCCCTGTGTAATCCTCATAGACTAGATGGGATTATCTACTTTCTCCATTTTTATTTCATTCTCAGCATTGTTTGTATTCTTTATGGGGAGTATAAAGAAAGGTTAATACACACAACAATGAATAACAATATAATCAATAGACCTAAAACTGTAATCTCAAGTGTGCTATTATTGAGATTATTTAGGCAGCCTGACATTTTTGGACCAGATGAAAAGTGAATTATAAAGTGCTTTATTAGTACAGAAAGTTGTAAAAATGTAGAGAAAATAGTCTCATATTTCTGTGTGTTACGGCGACCACATCCTGGTGTATGTCTGTTATTGTACAAACAGACGAAGACACGAGATTAAAAGTGAATCATGGAAAGAAAATAAAATCCTCCTGAAATAACCCAGAAAAGGTTTTTCATTGAAATGACGTCATCGCTCGCAGATGGAGACAGTGACGGGCTAAATCAAAATACAACACAAATAGTGTCAAATAATCGGAGAAAGGGCGGATTCACTACATCTGTGTTCTGTTAATCTGCGAAGGAAACGATAAGAGAGAGGGAGGGAGGGCGACGGCATTAATAGACGATGATGATGATGATGATGATGGTTTCCTCCACCTTGGGGGAGGATCCGTCCACGTAATTCAAGGCAAACAGTCGCTTTTCCGGCTTGAGCCGCGACGCATCACCGCTGACGAAGCCTGGAAATGTCCGAGAGAGCCCGGAGTCTCAGTGGAAGAAGAAAGCTGTCGCCTGGACGGTGTCTTTGAGAGACAGAGACAGAGAGAGAGAAAGGGGAGGAATACTCTGCTTCCTGCTGGAACCGTCGCAGCTAAAAGCGGAGGATGAATAGCATAAGACAGGTGCCGACACGGGTGAAAACCCGCCGGACTGAGGCCAACCTGGGAGCGGAGAGGGAGCACTTTGACAAGCAGCAGGTAACAACACATGGCGGCTTCAACCTGCAGCCTTGTTTCACTCAGGCCTGCTGGGTGCATCAACTAACGTGTGCGTGTGTTCACATTGGATCGCACAGGCCCCATATGCCAAGTAACATATGAACCTACATGTTTCATATGAGAATGAAAATGTTAGCAGAGCATTTTCTCTAAAGTGTGTGCGTGCGCGTGCGTGCGTGTAAAATGACTGTTTCTACTCTCTGATCTGTGGGTGTAACATCTCACATCTATGTATCTATCTGACAGGAGGGATGGAAATACTCACACCATTCATTTCACCCCTCATCATGCTGATCTAGTCCTTCCTGTTAGGCAACCTGTCCTTTATCACCAACATATCTTTCATGTTTCAACATTTCATCGCTTTCGAACTTTTAAGGATCTTTATAAGAAACAATGGAAAACAAACCAAAGCTCATGAACTACATTACTGTACAGAACCAAATATATAAAACTAAATTAACAGATGAGACAAAGGTCCCTCTGTGTGCTGGAACTTCACCGCAGGCTGAGCTGGGCAGATGAAAATCCCTGTAGTATCCCTGAGGATTGACTACTTTGTGATGTTGGAGATGAATTTCATTTAAAATAGTAAATCTGTTGATTGTGTTACCTAAAGGAACGGGGTTTGTCCCATTCCTCATCAATCAGCTTTGATGTCTGGGCCTCACTGCTTCTCTCAAATGAAATTGCAGAAAGGCAGACAGAGGTGCATTCAAAGTGCTGCTGGCTAAATCCATTAAAGACAAGCCAGTAGGTCATTTCCAGCGATGTGCACACCCCTGTCTGTCTCGGAAACATGAGATTCAAAGGAGGTTGAATAACTAAACAAAATCTTTTAGCAGCCACCTCTCGTTGCTTTTACAGTGCTTTGTTATCTATACTGGGCTGAGCTTCTCCTGCGCTGGGCGCATATTCCTCTGTTTTATTTGTTTTACAAACACGGGTCTATAGGTGGAGCCGAGGTCTCCGCTTGTTCATCCCCTCACAAAACTGCTTCAAATATAATATGGACAGAATACAAAAAAATCCCTTCTCCTGGTGCATGTTTGTTGAGCCCAATGTCACTTGTGTAATATCTCAGCATAATTGTGGGTTTGAGCTGCAAGTGGCAACAAGTGGTCACAGTTCTGATGTCACAATTTACCTTGTTGCTCCACTTCTTCCATGCTGTGCAGCAAGTGCTCAACAAGGCCTCCTGTGTGTAAAGGAATAGTACACAAAAAAATGATCAGAATGGAGTGCGACTGGTTTGATTTACTTCCTTTTACTGGTACGCTCGTCCATGTGAATGGTCACCAGTGCTTTGCCTGAATGGATTCATTGGCAGCATGCAAATGAACTGGGCGGAATGAGGAAGAATCCCGTCTCCTGGCTTTTGTAGTGCTCCTCATCAAAATATGTCATGACAAGGAGTGATGTGGCGGGTAACAATATATCCTGACTAAACTATTAAAATGGAAAACTGATCAACTATTGGTTGAAGAACTTCTTTTTCCTCTTATGCTTAAAAGGCTGGTGTGTGTGTGTGTGTGTAGGTGTTGTCCTTAAGTTTCTCCATGACATAATACTTCTGTTTTGATTGAGCTCCTCGACACTGCTGATTCATCGAGTACGCTGACGTGAAACTCCTCCGCTGCACTTCACTCCACTCTCTCCTCTTCATATTGACCTCCATACCAAGGTTGAATGTCTCACACAGCGTCCTGTGTGTTTGTGTGCACAGTGTTTGCTTTCCCTCACTCTGTTGCCCAAGAGAGTGCCCATGAGAGAGAGAGAGGCGGGGAGGGAGGGAGGTGGGGTGGGAGCACCAGTGGATAAACAGCCACCGAGTAGGAACAGAACGAGAAGTAAAAGTATTTTCGTAATGTTTGTGGATGTCTCATTTTAATGGAAAAAAACAGTCTTCCTTTGAAGGTGTGTTCATGTGGCGGAGGTTGGCCAACAACTCAAATGTTTCTCCACCTTGTGACAATCTCATGCACAGTTTTAAAGTCCGCTGTCTTGTCTGCTCAAAACCGTCATGATTAGGAGAACTGCAAGGCCGACGGGTCGTGTTAAGTGTGATCTGCTGCAGTATTCTTTACAAAATAGGTGCTATGATAGTATCACTGACTTTATGAGGAGTAAAGAAGTCTGATGTGAATATATCTGCTGATATAATAATTAGATGTATATAGGTATTGACTAAGCAAACAGTTGATCCTCAAAATGATTTTAAAGTTTCTGTTAAGATAAAATAGTTAATAGTGTAATAGTTTGCTTTCCTGGCTTTGATTGAGATGTGTCACATTAGAGGTAATTCCACACATTATATCCCGGAATAGCCTTATCAACATGCAAAATACATATATGACAAACTATATTAGCTATAAGATATTGATCCGAAAAGTTTTGATAGGTACACCTCAGTGCAGATTTATCAGGCAAATAAAGGCTATTAAAATCCTCCTAACTGAAACTCCCAGTGAGGTCTGATGCTTCACATAGTAACTTACAAGTTAACCAGCCATCTGTGCAAATAGACCAATTACAATTTGGTTCTTTTGTTGCAGTTGGATATTTTAGAGGCATTGACATGTATCATTTAATGAAGAAAAAGGCGTGATGTAATAAAATGTCATTTCTTTCTGAGCAGCCAGACCGTTCTTATTTGTTAATACTGCAATTTTAATTCAGTGAGCACTTTCTATGAAAGTAAACTAACTTTTACTTAAAAAAGCTAGCTTATTTGGATTGTGGGTCTCGAATTAATCTGCTGATCTTGTTAATATTTTTGATGTGGAGTCTGTTTTTAATTGCACGTTTGGTTCCTTTTGCAGCCATTTTTTGTATTGAGAGTAAAATCAACAGTAAATCTGAGATTATGTCTTTGTGCAATATCAGATATGCGGTTGATATCTTGCCCATGTTTTTTCTTATCCTTGTTAATAGAGCTACATGTAACTAACTTCAGCTAAATGCACAGTGAAAGCCGTGTGTGTGTGTGTGTGTGTGTGTGTGTGTGTGTGTGTGTGACCCCTGTCAGGCAGATTCCCAGCAGCAGACTGTTGATTTAAGCTGATAAGGACCTGCAGTAAGTGCTCTTGCCTCTACGTTATGTCTGCTGAGAAGCAGCGCAGGTGTGGCCCTGATGCTTTAGCTTCATTAGCTGCACAGTGTCACAACACGGAGGTCCAAACACATGGACGCGCTGCTGAAAAGCAGAGATGATAAGGTAAGCGGAGAAGGCTGGAGGTATTAGTGCAGCCTGGACTGAGTGTTTGGCTACAGTAATGCTAGCTGGCAGTAGGCCGTATGGCAGGCCTCCGGGATTAGGCCAGTCCTCCCTCTCACTTCTCCTCTCTGCTGGTCTGAGGATTTACTGAAGCTTGCACCAGATGCAGCACTAACGTGTTAGACAGCCACACAGTCGACAGTGTCTGCATGTCTGGAGCTCTTTGTAGCAACCCTGAAGTTATATATTTTGTTCTTTTATATATTTGAACAATGTTCAAAACCCAGAGAGATCTCTTCGGGTCTTTTTTCACTGGGGAAAGGTACATTTTATTTGGTTACCCGTAAATCACGTCGTATCCTCTTTATCCTCTCATTAGTTTTATTATGACAACAACTCCCGCGAAGCCACACTACTTAACAACTCCATTAGGCTTTGTGTTTGGCTGTGTTCAGAGTTGCTTACTCCCGTTCTGTCTACTACATACTCAAATATTACGTACTACAGACTGCCTACTTAGCTAATGAGTGGTATATCATCTGCAGCTGACTGCTCACTCTGAAGGATCGAATGTGTTTCACACCAACTGGAGACAAAATCGTAGCTCTGTCTTCAAAGTAAAAGTACATCAAAGCAGATTTATTTTGGATGCAGCCAGAAAAGTCTGTTTATTTTTGAGAATGGTTGGCTTGATAGATCTGTTATGAACATTGTCAACAGCCCAACAGGTGTAATCTGGATCAACTGAACACATAGAGGAAAATACATAATAACTTTCTCACCTGAAAGTTACTTATTAAATTACAATACAAATTACATGTTAGCAGTCCTACTGCAGAAGGATCCTCTGTCTCGAGCTCCGCCATTGCACAGTGGGAAGAGACGCAATGCATTGTGGGGCAGTTGAGTATGTCCAGCAAGCTCATGCAGCATACACAAAAAAATTCTCAATTTAACGTCACACTTTGTATGAGTAGTATTTCAGTAGGCGATTCCAAACATAACCTTTGTTATTGATTGAGAGATCCTCAGAAGCAGGAATGACACAATGTGTGTTTAATGAAAGTAACTGGCAGATTAATTTATAATGAAAATAATTGGTAATTGATAATTTGAGCAAGGACCTGTAAAGGTGTGCACGCTGGAGTGCTCCATGGAGTGAAACTGACCGAGGATATTGTTTCCAAAAATGCTGCACCTTAGCTGGTCGCCATGACAGTTACCTGGATGTCATGTTTGGTCCACCTCTACCGCTTGACCTTCTCCTTCCTGTCCCCGTCTTCGCTCTCTCACTACTCTTTCACTGCCGACCCTTCTGATGCACAATACGAGTCTCCCTGCAGCCTCGCTGCTCAGCGGCCATCTGTTGAGGCCTCTGTGCCAGGCTCTGTGTGCCAGAGCACGGCCCCCATCTAACCCAATCTTCTACCCCAGCTGTCGGCCTTCCTCCCCCAACAAACCCCTCATTGTCACACAGGCCTCCATGTTAGCCCGCTGCACTTGCCTTGTGTAAACGAGGGACTGGTAGTTCATTTGCGTCAGAAGGAAGCCGTAGGAGTCTCCTATTAACCCCTCCCAGTCGAAGCGGGAGGGGGTAGCCCACAGTAGCCCCTCTGTGCTCTGTTGTGTGGCCATGTATGTTTTGGTGGTAGTGTGGGGTTGTGACTACCAAGTTTCTAATCTATTCAAGAGGCTTTTATATGGTTCTGCAGGATGAGGGGCCTCTGCCACTGATATGTGATAATGTTTTAAAAGATGTGACCTTAAATTTTTAAGCCTGCATGGAAGCAATGAACCAGAGCTTTCTACCGATATTTACCGGCCATCTCTTGGCCTGTGCAACCCTGAATGCTGATTATAGATATACAGTATGTTGCATGTTTAAGCAAGCTTTTTCTTCATGCTATAGTTTATGAAGAACTTTGATTTAATGCTTTAAAAGTGTGTTGGATTTGTGTATCATGTAAGAAAAACTAAATCTTTGATGGAAACGCTTTCCTGCGAGCATCGCACAGATAGAAGCCTCCAAGCTGATGTGTTGAAACATTTACACACATAACAATTAGTTTTTTCTGTTGTGGTACAACTTAGCCAGAGCTTAACAGATAAAAATATTAAAATAATCACAGCCAAGAATTTGGGGAGTTTAGAAAAAAAAACATAGTTTTTTTTCTGCAGGTTTCAACAATGACAGAAAGGTATTCTCAATTGTAAAACTGGTTTATTATCTGGCCCAGTGTCAATGATGTACTTGGCACACTTCACTCATGAAGAAAAAACAGCAGTGAATTGTGACTTCAGGTGACTTTCAGGTCAGATTTAGCCGTGCGTGACATCGCAGGAGTCCAGTGTCATTGTGCCGACTTCCTGGGTCTGTCGTCATTACGTCTGTATGTGTTTGAATTAAAGATGCACATTTGTCTTGTACCATCCCAAAAAGGCCACAGTATGAGTATGGTCACAAACATGATACGATCACTTCTTACTCTATACAAGATACACGAAGCAGATTGTTTTCCTTGTTCTGTGGATTAAAAGAACAGTTCCTGGTGTTTATTGGAGGAAATAAAGGCCCTTGTTTGTATCTCCCTTCCTCCGGCTTTTCCGTCACACTTGTTTTGCCTGCTGGACGGGTTGAAGAGGAGCCTCTGTGTTCCTTGCGGTTCAGGCATGACATCTTAAGAAAATAGTGATTGTAGTACTATAAGTGCATCTTGTGTATGAAGTTTTCAGTCAGGGTTCTCCAAGGACGGTAGAATCGAGGACGACTGGGCTTGTTTTGTGGTGTTTTAGACCTTCTCTTTTGAAGAATGGTCTCTTGACCTGAGGACTTGGAACCTGTGTTGGGCACTGTCTAATGATTAAGTTTCACTAAATTATAATACATTTGTTAATTCCTCATTTGTACTGTATTGGGTTTCTTGCTTGTGTGTAATTCTTTGATTAACTGGTTTCCATTTCTTTTCCCCTCAGCTGAGCAGCATCAGCAAAGCCATTACCTCCAGTGAGACGCCTGTGAAGGAGAAGCATGCTCGACGTATCCTTTCATAACAAAACTCTAAACCCCAAGACATTTGATGTTGATACTGCTTATACATCGGTGTCTTAATGTCAAGATCAGAGGAATTGAACGTATGAATGTGCTATTCATCTGATGGAATCTTTCTAGGCCATTAAGAGTAATGTTTCCAAGGTGATATGTAACCTGGTATTATAACATAACATGACGATTACATGAAAACTTCAAGGTGAACATGTCGTTAGTCGGTTGAATTGTGACCGTTGCCACAAAAAAAACAAAGATGCATCTGAAAAGCGGTCTGTGATAGTATGTGCTTCCTTGACGACAACAACAACAGGAATCATCCTGGGGACTCACAGGGAGAAGGGAGCTCACACCTTCTGGTCCTACGCTCTGGGCTTTCCCTTGGCCAGCAGCTCGATCCTCAGCTGGAAGTTCTGCAGCGTACTGCACAAAGTCCTGCGGGACGGTCACCGCAACGTAAGTTAACTAGTCCCCTTGTATTAATCCCTCGCAGATAAAGAGGGTTTATGTGTAAGAGAGTGTTGGAGGTACTTGACTGTGTTGTTACTAGTTGTTCATTCAAGTTGTCTCCTTCAGGTATTACAAGACTGCATGAGACATCACAGTTCTCTAGTTGAAATCGGACAACTATGGGTAAGTCTCTTATCCTCGTTGCATATTTTTTTCCATCAGTGTATCGTCACTTCTGAGGCCAGAGACGAGACAACGTTAACTTGGCAATACCAATGACATTTTCTTGTTTCCTGTGGTTTCCAGGGAAACCTCCATGACAAGTACGGACAGCTGGTGTCTCTGTACACCAAGCTGCTCTGCACAAAAATGGAGTTTCATGTAAAGGTAAGGGCGTCCTCCTTCACATGTCCCACCACCTGATGTGTCACATAGGAGATTCAGAAAAACAATAAGAGTTCCTGCGCTATGAATTACAACCGGTACTGATACGCCGCAAATGTACTTCAATGCAGCATTCGGAAATCCCAGCGAACCTGGAGGCCACAGATGAAGTACTAGAGCGTACTGCAGGAACAGACATTAACAATGTGTGAGTTTCCAAGTAAATACATTCCAGTAAATAACATTTAAATGTCTCTGTTTAAGCTGTTAAATCCAATAAGTCATAAGCCCTGTTAATGCCACCTGACTTTGCGCATAAAATACACTGCTCTTTTCATTTGGCAGGGTCATATCATTGTTCCTGAGCGGAGTCTGTTTTCTGTTTAACGAAGGTATCCGTTTCCCTCCTGCAGGTTCCAGCTCACTGTGGAGGTGTTTGATTACATGGATGCAGAGCTGAGGTTGGCAGAGACAGGTGAAAAAAGAAACAGCCTCTCCCACCTTTCCCCCGACCTATTCTTCCAAGGCAGAGAAACCTGAGCTGCAGTTCAGAGCGGCAGCCCAATGACATTATCTATATACACTAAAGCCAAACATTTTTATGTGAGCAACTGTTGTCCTGTCTCTCTCTTATAGAGTACAGACAAAACCATTTACATCACATGTTATTAGTACTGAACTCACCAGTTTTTGCCTCAGTCAATTTTAACTGATGAGGAAATGCCTTCAATTAGAGGACATTAAGTTGATTTCCTCCAGTTAAGCTGCAGTGGTATGCTCCTCAGGCCTGCGGCCATGACGCCCACAACACACTTTTGCAGTTGTACAGTGAATGAAGTTTGTTCATACTCTGCAGTCTCGTATGTACACTGGCTCCCTTGTGCTCTGGCGGTAAAGTCTCCTCGGATAATAGATGTACAGATGTATTTTCTTGGATTTATGTTTGAGATATTGCTACACACAAATGTTTTGCGTGTAGCAGAAAGTGTGCTGCTGCTAACTCACCAGTGACGTTTTCTAGTCACAAGAGAACCAAACAAAAACTAACTGCAACTCCAAAAAACTTGACGCAGGAATGTGCACTTTACTCAACCAACATCATTAGCACAGGGTCTTTCATCAGGGTCATTTACAGAGCAGTTAAAAGGTATTTATACTACCACAATGATGTCCTTTTCTACAATATGCTGCACCTCCAACAAATACCTTTCTGGTTCAGAGAACATGATGGTGGTTAACACTGTTTTCTCACTGCAAGTGGGTCGGAACCTGCTTGCCAGCAAGCAGTTGTTAACCTAACTGCTTGCTTTTTAGTCTGTGGGAGGAAGCAGGAGAAAACCCACGCAAGCACAGGAAGAACATGCAAACTCCACACAGAAAGGACTGTAGATTGCCTGTGACTGCCTTGCGACTCTACACGTATAACTTATGAATGAATGAACAAAATGTTTAGTGTGTGACGTTCAAGGTAGGTGAGTTAACGTACATGCTCCTCCTCTGTGATTCCTCCCAGTGATCCGACAACTCAACACATCCATCGCCATCTCCACCCTCACGTCAGGCCAGTGTCGAGTGGCTCCTCTCATACAAGTTATCCAGGACTGCAGTCACCTCTACCACTTCATGGTCCAGCTGCTATTCAAGCTGCATGCCTGTAAGGAGAGATCTTACTCAGACTAAATGACATGTCAGGCAGCTTAACAACAAATGAAGTGTACAGAGTATATTCTGATTATAATCCAACATATTGCCAGAGGATTGTGTGTCAAAGCATTGCAGAGTAAACAACAGCTTTGTACTTCAGGTCTCCCTGCTGACACTTTACAAGGACACCGTGATCGCTTCCGTGACCAGTTCCACAGGTAGGTCATCTATGTCCTCAGGCTGCGAGTGAAACACAGTACGTGCACCAAAAAGAAAAGATGAGATACTTAACTGGAGGAAGTGGGCAGCATAATCCTGCCTCACCCAGTTACAACAGCACTTTAAACTGATGCAAATGTGCCGTCATTGAGTCCCATCCCCCACCTTTGTGGATTCACTCACTCGATTATATCATATGGCTTAGTTCGAGAGCGTTGTCTAATATTTACCTCATGGTTTGTGTATGTGTGTGTTTTACAAGCATTATGACACAGTTAGCGTATCTGCTGACTGTTATAGAACAATTTCGAGCCATCTAAATCAGTTTTAGAAAATAATAATATGGTAAAATATCAGTGTTACATGTGCAGTAAGCAGTATGTTCCTTTCTCCCACAGCCTTAAAACCTTCTTCAATAGAGCCAGAGACATGCTCTTCTTCAAGAGACTGATCCAGATCCCCAAGCTGCCTGATGTAAGAGCAAAGAGGGATGAGAGGATTTGGGATGATTTTGGTGCTGAGTCACAGCCTCCATTTTTGGAGGACGAAGACTATTGACATAAATATGCACACATTTGAGACATCTTATTTCTAAGGAGAGATGCACTCTCGAACGATTATCAAGGTTTTCTCATACAAGACTATAAATAAACGTGTTTTTAAACCCGGACACATAAGGCAATGTCTTCATCAACTCTATGTTGTTCATCCCATCTTCAGTCCCCTCCTAACTTCCTGCATGCAGCCTCACTGGCCAAACATGTGAAACCAGTGGTGGTAATCCCCGACGAGGACGAACCAGAGCAGCAAGATGATGACGATGATGACCCTGAGCCCCTCATCGAGGTCAGCGACATCTCCACATCCAGCATGCAGGCACAGGTATGGAGTTCATTAATTCACACCCCAGTAAAGTGACTTACATGAGATTTATGCATTAATTCATTTATTTTTCATGTTTTCTTGGCAGCCCGACATGTTTGATCAAGCATTCGGACCTCCCAATGGAGGCTTCGATGACAGGTGAGTGCGAAATCGATTGTTTGGTTTCAGCTCTTTGTCCGAGTCAGCACACATTCACACTGTTTTCCTTTTTCCACAGGGATCTTCAGATCGAAAGCCTGAAACGGGACTTGGAGTTGTTACGAGCCGAGCTGGAGAGGGTCAAATCAGAGGTAAGGGGCCGCTATGACTGAGGAAAGTGTCGCTCTCGGTTGTTACAGAGGAAGTGTGACGGGCATTCTTATCTATGTGCAAAGGAATCTGGGTCACATGTTGGGCGGATGCAAATGCCACGACATGTGGAATGTAGCAAGTAGCCTCTGAATGAGAGATGACGCCTGTTCTTTTTTTTTTTTTGCATGTCATCCCTTCTCTCTCCGTCACATTTCCTTGTTTCTTCATCGTTAGAATCGCAAACATTTGGTTAAAATATCTGAAGATACGATGCAGGACGGTATCAAGAGATCACCTGGTACTATACGTAAACAATGATTCAACTTCTGTATTATATATTTAACAGTCTTACGCGGAAGGTTGACAAGATAGTGGAATAACACTCACACCAGATGATATTTCCAGAAGTTAAGATTATGCTTCTCCACTCCTGAAGGCTCAGCGCTACATCACGCAGCTCAAATCACAGATTAACAGTTTGGAGTCCGAGCTAGAAGAACAGCGGTTACAGAAACAACGTGCTCTTGTGGAAAATGAGCAGCTGCGCATGGAACTGGAGGCTACGCGCCGCCGGAACTCAGAGCATGAGAGCTTACAGTACACCTTCATTGAGGCAGAGAGTAAGACACTCAGACCAATTTTTCAAATGCTAGGCCATGTCATATTGTCAAAATAACACTGTCATCTCCTCGCGTGTGCAGAAAGATCCCAGGCCACTGAGCAGCGGTACAATAAGCTGAAGGAAAAGCACACAGAGCTGGTGGCCAGCCATGCTGAACTACTGCGGAAGGTAGACGGACTACAGACCAGTCCAGAATTGTTTTCAATGAGATGTCAGCACCTTGCTGTGTGGTTTAACACCGGTTGTGTTAATGCGCTGACAGAGTGCAGACACTGTGAAGATGCTGTCAGCAACCCAGCAGACCCAGGAGGAGGTGGAGAGGACGAAACAGCAGCTGTCTTTTGAAGTGGATCGGATAAAACAGGAAGCTGACATGAAGGTCTGTGTGTGGCTCTGTGAGTTAAAATAAACTGAGGTAATTATGTTGATGAACAGCATATGATGAATACTGTTTTGTTGTCACTGTAGCTAGAAGAGCAGAAGTTTGAGATGGAGAAGCTTAGGAGAGAAATGGAGGAGAAGATGGCGGAAGTGATGCGCATGAGGGCGACTCTGCAGAGCAGCGAGAAGGTGAGTGTGCACCTGCGGTTCTCTGTCTGGTGGTCATCTTATAATTTCATTACTCTTCTGACACTCACAGCCATCTGCCTCTTCTGTCATCCCCAACTCTCTCTCTTTGCCAGACTTCAGAGCAAATAAACAGCTCAATGACATCTATCCAGGCCGAGAAGGAGCGTCTGATGCGATCCGTGAGCGAGAAGGAGGCGGAGCTGTCCTCTCTGCGGCAGTCTGCGCAGCTGCAGCAGTCGTCACTTCAGCATGAACGAGATAGAAGCAGCAGGGAGCTGGAAGAGCTGACGGCCAAACTGCAGGAGAAGGTCAGTCAGGACAGTGGAGCCCAGCTCGGTCGTCTCACCAGCAATCATGATTTGAGTTTTGTTTGCGCACTACAATCATGCACAGATGTTCGCAAGCTCACCCTGGTCCATATTTGTCGGAATGGTTATTTTTACATGAATCCTGATAAACTGAATAATAACATATTCAACATTATCCATGGCCGTTGTTGCTTTTGGTGTGTTTTGTGTTTTCGTTTTAGTGAAATCCCGCCTTCCAGATTAGACACGTAGAGATCCAGAAACATTGATTCACACTCGAAGGTCTTATGGAATTTTAACACGCATGCTGTTACAAATAATGGCTGCTTGAAAGACAGATTACCAACTGATTCTCAATTTTTCTCACACAAAAATGCCTGCAGCACAGTACCAGCATGACAGATCGTTGGTCTGGGACATTGTGGTCCAATGTGTTGGGTATTTGTCAGACTCTGTGCATGTAAATGCAAACAGTAACTTTTAGAAGAACCTCTGTGAAAGTAGCTCAACCTAAAGTAAATTGAAGGATATGGTCCAATGCTGGATAGTTAGGATTCAAACATAAACCTCTGTGGACTGTTAAGTCTGACTCCCCTCGTCAATAGAGAAACGGTTTACACAGCCGGCTCCAGCTAATCAGATATGAATCTGTGATTATGACGCTTTATTATGGGAAGCACCTGGCACACAAGAAAGACGTTTGGTTTGACTCTGAAAGTCGTTTTCTTGTCAATGCCAACGATTAAGTGTGTTTCTGTCTGCATACATGTAGGCGAGACAGGAGGAGATGCTGAAGCAGAAGCTTCTGGAGGAGCAGTTTGCTCTGCTGCAGGGTACCGTTGAAGAAGCTGAAAACATCATTCAGGACGCTGTTGCTAAGCTGGATGACCCCCTCCACATACGCTGCACCAGCTCTCCAGGTCTACTCTATAGAACAGATTAACAGCAAACACGCAAATAATGCGAGAATGTACTCTGTAAAAATGCATTGCCCTTGCTAAGAATATACAATCTATACTGGAGACAAGACCTCGTGTTTTTAATCCTTTGTTGCTGTTAAACACAGATTACCTCATTAGCCGGGCGGAGGTGGCACTGACCTCCATCGACAAAGTGAAAAAGGGCCATGCTGATTATCTGAGTAACATGGCTGGTAAGTTTCTCTGCTTCTGATTTGATACTGCTGACCTCCTGGCGGTGTGTGGCTGGTTTGATAATGTGGCATGCTGCTCTCTTACTGTGCTGTCTTGTAACTAGATGCTGGAGGGCTGCTGAGGTCACTGACCCAGTTCTCCCACTCGGCTTCAGACACCATCATTAACGCCAGCGCTACTGCACACATGGCACCAACTGACCATGCAGACCGTAAGGATGATCTCAGATTTCCCCCTTTACGTTACAACATTTATTATTGCTGTGTTGTTAGGACATACTTTCGATGCAGAAGCAGCAATTTAATTGACATGTCAGCATACCAGCATTGGACATTTGTGCAGCTGGTGGTTGATCCCTTCTCATTTACACCCTGCAGGATTGACCGAGAACTGCAGAGGCTGTGCCACTCAGTGTCTGCAGTTCTTAAAAGACCTCAAGTCCAAGACTACCCTCCAGAGGGCAGACCCAGCCGCCATTCGTGTAATTGTTCAAAAGATCCTAAACTTGGGCCAGGTGAGCAATAACACAGATTCTGTATACTACTGTTCATTTATCATGTCTTTAACCTAATACTGCTTGTATCAGGCCAACTGAGGTAAACATCTGTTGATAATTATTGATAAGACGCACGATTTGAAAGTTCAGTTTCACCATGAATATTTTGCTTAATGTAATGTCTTTTTTTTATATAATAAGTGATGATCTTTACTGTGAATTCAGGAGCTGCGACCGAAAGGCATGGACATCCGTCAGGATGAGTTGGGAGATCTGGTCGATAAGGAAATGGCTTCTACATCAGCCGCCATTGAAGAGGCTGTCCGAAGGATTGATGTTAGTAATACTTTGTGTGTTTTTCTAATACGACATATTGAATGTCATATTCCGCTGTGTAACTGCTCCATGACTCGTATGTTTTTATTATTTAGGAAATGATGAATCAGGCACGAAAGGACACATCAGGAGTTAAACTGGAAGTCAATGAAAGGTTTGCTCTTCTTCTGAATCAGTTGTGCAACAGTACAGTACCATATTGCTCTGGTTCTTTACTGCATGTTGTTAAATGGGAAAAAAGGCCACAATTTTTATAAATCTAAAGAATGTATTTTGTTTTAAATCTCCCCTATTTAACTTCATTTTCAGAATCCTCAACAGCTGCACAGATCTTATGAAGGTACAGTTGTTGGATGTGTTTCAAATGATACCACATTTCCCGACACATTCCCTAAATTTGACGAAAGCCCTAATGAACTTGTGTGTTCTGCTTTCTTTGGTTCTCCTCTGTTTCGTAGGCCATCCGCATGCTGGTCATAGCATCTACTGACTTGCAAAAGGAGATTGTCGAGGGTGGGAGGGTGAGTTACACTCTGCCACAACCAGGCGCTCAGCCTTCTTTAACTGATTTTGTATCTGCGATAAACCAGGCGGTGGTCTGTTATATTAAAAAAACAACAATGTTTGGCTTGTTAAGGGCGCAGCCTCTATTAAGGAGTTCTACGCCAGGAACTCTCGCTGGACTGAGGGACTAATTTCTGCAGCCAAGGCCGTTGGATGGGGCGCCACAGAGATGGTGTAAGTTCTGATTTATACAATCCAGTTTGTGTCCTGATGTATTGCTTGTCATTTCTCAGCCTATGTGATGCTCATTGTAAATAAATTGTGGACACATTTCGATGGTGGAAAACATTCTGGTTGATTCCTATCTTGGACACAATGATTTAGTTATTAACAGTTATACCTAAAAACACACCTTGCAATGATTTATTGATGTTATGTATAGAAACTTAAATGACTATGAAGCACAGATATTATCCAGCATGCAGAAATTCAAACCTCATCATTCAAGATGCAAAGGCTGTAGTGTCACATCCATAGGAGACAAGGAATTTCTTAGTATGCTGTCTTTCGTGCAGAGAGTAATGATGTGGTTTGCTGTGTTACCTGCTTTCTAATAGGGAGTCTGCAGATAAGGTGGTGCTGCACACAGGCAAATATGAGGAGTTGATTGTCTGCTCACATGAGATAGCTGCTAGCACAGCACAGCTGGTCGCTGCCTCAAAGGTAAGTCTAATTTCCAAGAGAAAAAAAAAACAGATTACATCTTATTATGCAGTAGAATTTACCTCTTTAATCACACTGAAGCATAACGACTGTCTAATTCCTGGGACTGAGTCTGTTGCTGCAGTATCGCAATGGTGTCATTTGGACTGAAGTTCTCTGCTCTGCACTAAGGTCAAGGCAGATCGCGGCAGTAAGAAGCTGTCGGGTCTCCAGCAGGCTTCACGCCTTGTGAATGAAATGGCAGCTAATGTAGTGGCATCGACCAGGACGGGCCTGGAGCACATGGAAGAAAAGGGTTCGTACACTAGGATCAGTGTATACTAACTGGACCATTGTGAACTGTGATGACCGTCTGTCTGATTGTTCTATTTTATCCAAAAACATTTCGTGCTCAGATACCATGGACTTCTCTGGGTTGTCTCTTATCAAGTTGAAGAAAGAAGAAATGGAGTCACAGGTAATTTATTGGCATGAGACTGTTATAGTTTTGGAGTCATCATAGAAGATACAATGGATTTATTTGTTAACATTAAGCAGAAAGATATATTTCTGTAGTGTGATGTTAAAACTCTGAACCACAGATTAATAGATGAACAAAATAGAAAATCAATTCAACACTGAAGGATTAAATCTAAGGACATCTTGTACTACTTTGTGAGGAACTGGCATATTTGACATGAGTGAGCATGTCTATCAGCTGGATTCACATTAATGAAATTGAGTGTCACTGCAGGAACAGGTTTGACCATGAATAACATCTTGTTATTACCCGTCACACAGGTGAAGGTGCTTGAATTGGAATCTCAGTTGGAGAATGAGCGTCTGCGTTTGGGTGAGCTGAGGAAACAGCACTATGGATTGGGCGGAGGTCTTCAAGAGCAGGGGAACGGTGAACCCTCCTCGCCGGCCCATTCTGCCACCATGTCACCAAAATTCACCAAGCCTGCAATCATGAAGAAACCTGCATTGGCCCAAAAACCGGCAATCCCGACCAAAACTGCAGTAAGGGCTATGAAGAAAACAATGTGAATATATAAACGTATAAAAGTGTCTTGGGAAGTAATTTCTCTTTTCTTCCGTCTGTTGCAGTTTAAATAAACATCAAAGAATCGGACGAGGACTCACAACAGGAGGATTGACCACAGAAAGATTTGCCTTTTTGTGAACACATAGTTGTTGAGTTGCATGCTGACAATCCTGCTGTTTCATTCTGCTTCTCATTTTTATATTTTCTTTCTCACTTATTTTTTATTTAATTTTAATTATTTTGCCAAAATGGACCAGAAGCCTGATGTTTGATCCTTAATGTCTGCAAGGGATATGCAGTCTTTGTCCCCATTTTTACCACATGCCATCCAAGCAGAACCCGTTTTATTTTAGTATGTGGCAGCACAATCAATAAAGGGGAATATTATTCTTTTAGACCGTATGAAAGTATTTTCCTCTCTCACTAAGATTTTAAATGGTTAAGACTACTGCATATAGGATACAAACATTATTGCACAAATCAACAGCATAACTTTTGGGTGTTTGTTTCGATCATGTTTAAGATTACCCTTTTGCACACTATTTTTGTTACAAAACACATCACATTTTTCCTAAAGTACACTGAATGCTATTTATGTTGTTTGTTAGAGAAAACTGGGGAATCTTGTCATGGATGTCCATGTTACTGAAAAAGCTTTACATACCTCTGGCTTTGCCTTGATGATGGACAATGTTCATTTTTTTGTGCAAAACATCTTTCATTCTCAACACTACAGGATTGTCTCAGAGGCCTTGAAATGTAATGTACTATGCATTTAATAATACATGTAAAGACATACGGTCTGTATAGCCATGTGCAACTCACACCAAGTATAATTTATATCAACACTCCTCTTAAATGTCACCTTATTAGAGGAGAACCTATATTAAAGCATAAAGATACACTTAAGCTTGTACACACAAATCTGATGTAGGTGTCAATAGTTATTAAGGCTTCTTTTAGGCTCAAAGTGGAGATTTAGGGTTAGTTTATGTAGGAGATGAAGGTGTTAAAGTCCTTTTTGCCTCTGGGTTTTAAAGGGTCCTAAAATGCATCTTTTTATGTTTTCTCTTTTCCTCTGTAGGAAATGTATTTTTATTCTCAGATCTAGTAATATATTTTAGTAATGGTAATGGTGGTTTCCCCTTGTAAGAAGTGTAAATGTCAGACAAATCAACAATAAATGTTTAATTTAATGTCCCATTGTGTCACTTTGTTATTCCATTCTTCTGATGCTGTCATCCCCACTCATTTTTAAAAATGCTGAGAATATCACGGCCAACATGTTGATATAGAAAATAGATAAAACGTGCTATTCTATGACAGGCATCATTTATAAACTATTGAAACTATAATCTTAACTAAACTTTACACTTTGCTATTTATTGCAATACCTATAATTATTTCTTACTTATTAGGCCACCTTCACCAAACGGGGTGCTGTGATATTTTTAAAGCTTCTTTATAAAGCGCATCAATATCATGACATGCGCAGTAGAATTTTGAAGCAACGTGGAGTGAGGGCTGCTGCCTTCAGGAGCTGTTGTAGTTACAAGATATATGTTCCATAGAGAATGGGGCATACATATAAATACAGTATATGGAGTCAAAGGAGAATCTAATGCCATCGTGATATTATATTCGTTTGCATTTACATTGTGTGGTAAGATTAAGCAAAGCCATGCTTTATACTTTAGACACAGTTACAGTGTAATTGGAAATGTACGAGTTTTCAAGAGGGAAGAATGCGACATCACAAGTTCAGTTGGTTGAGTTTGAACTGTCAACAAACTAAAACGAGCTGTCGTCAGATTCCTTGGGTTAGCTGGTTTCAACTCACCTTCCTACTGCAAATGTGAGTCAGCGCAGGGGTTCAGAATAATGGAGTTACTTTGAAAGTTGAAGGCGTTAATAAAAGATAGGACAGTCATGGGCACCTTCGTTATGTCAGCGCTGGACCGACCCGCGGCGGAGCTCACGGTTATGGATGTGTACGACTTCGCGTCGGTTATCGGCCAGGAGTTTGAGCAGATTATCGACAGGTTTGGGTGTGAGTGTCTGATCGGAGTGGTGCCAAAAATTGTGCGGGTCCTGGAGCTACTGGAGAAGCTGGTGAGCCGCGGAGTTGGTGGGCAGGAGGCCGAGGAGCTGCGGAGGGAGCTGGACAGGCTGCGACAGGAGCGGAGTGACAGATCGGAACAGGAGAAGAGGCACCAGAAGGTCTGTGTGAAGTGTGTGTTCATATCAACCTACCTCCATGTGTGTGGGTTTAATTTGTAACCTTACTCATCCACCTGTACGATCACCTTGTGTGTATGTGTGTGTATTTACTTTTCAGTTTTGACTGTTCAAATGTTATTGATAGATTTTTCTGCTATAGCAGTATTTCTGATAGCCATTAATAAGGTCGATTCTACCGTTTTCTTTTCCATACTTTACACAGATGAGTGTACTTTGGCAAGAGCTGTGAAAAGAAATGATCTACAAATGATATTTTAAGCCTGAATGATTCATAATGATTGGAAGACAATTAATTAAATTGTGGTTTACTAAACAGTTAAAATCATGGAATATTTTGTATGTTTAGTGCAGAACAATATGAAAGATAGGAAAGGTGAGTGCACAGCAAAATAGATAATGGACAGATATTTACAGAGACATATGAGATGCACAAACACAAAGTTCTGTTTGTCATGCCCTCATGTTCATGCTGCTCTGTCCTGTCTTCTCAACAGGCACCATTGCCTTGACACTTAACTGTGTTATTACTTGTGTCTCTAACGCCTAGGAGTTGGAGCAGGTGGAGGATGTGTGGAGAGGGGAAGTGCAGGACCTGCTCTCCCAGATCAGTCGGCTTCAGGCAGAGAACAAGAAGCTGTTAGTTAGCCTCTCACTCAATGAGTCTCCAGGGACAGAGGAAGACCTACACAAACAGGAGGGTGGGTTGTGTGCAGCAACAGATGCATTTTGAGAAGTTTCAAGATGATTTATTGGATAAGAAAAATATACTCTCTATCTATATTACTCGTTTCTTATGCTTCTCCAAAGTTTGGGCAAGGAATGCACCACTAGATGTCCGTTCATGTCTGCAACATGTCTGCAACAGATCTAGCCCAAAATGTAATGGGCAGTTCGTTGGCCCATGCTGAATTTCTTCAGCAAGTTTAGTGAAATCAGACATATCGACTGACAGCACCGATCGCATCGCTGGTGGTGAAAAGGATACAAAATGCATGTATATAGTACAATAACTATAGTACAAGTGAAAAAAAAACATGTTTCCTGTCTGTTTCCTTTTGAAATCCTTTAATCTCTGATGTGATGTACAAATATTTTATGAGGCTTATAATGTATTTTGTCTCGGCTAACAGTTCCACCACTAATGTGATTTCTATGTTCATGCACACTTTCGATTTGTGTTCCGGTGATTAGCCATCTGCTGCTACATCCCATGAATTTGTGTAGTCATGTGGGACTGTACAGCTTATGCTGCATGTTGACACAAAAAGAAAGGCTGTGTGGAGCTTGTGAAGAGACTATTTTTGAAGCAGAGCAGAATATAGCTCCAGAGTGAGACTCTCATGGTGACTGCAGCTATACTTAATGTGAGGGCCACAGCACACATAAACTGCTTTATCATGATATGATTGCACTGCTCATTGAAAAACATTGCTTTTCCTGGAAGCAGACAGGTTTCTAAGATGTTTACTTCGTATTGCGACTTTATACTTTCCTCGCAATTAGAAGATTTTACCTTGATGTTTGTCTTGTCAGCAATTAGGTTTCATTTATTTTAGTACAGTATGAAAACCAAGTTGGCATTGATGTGTGGGAACTGCATCTGTCACCATTTTGTCTGTGTTTTTCTTATGATACACAAAGGAATGTCAGAGAAGGAAAGACAGGTAATGAAGAGGCTGAAAGACTTGGTGGATAAACAGAGGGACGACATCCGGGCTAAAGACCATGAGCTGAAACTAAGAAATGAGGATGTAGACGCGGTGCGGGTTGATGACTTTCTGCAGCACACATAATGACAATAATTTACAAATGTTGACCAGATTTTGTGAAAACATAAAACTGATTTTCCCAACTATAGCTCCAGATGCAGCAGCATCGGCTGATAAGGATGAATCAGGATCTTCGTCATAGGATAGGAGTGATGGAGGCCCAGGGCAAGGCACTGATCCAGCAGAGAGCGGAGCTGGAGGCTGCAGCGCAGGCACGGCAGCAGGAACTCGGGGCCCTGCAGCTGGAAGTGGCAAAGCTGAGAAAGGACCTTCGAGAATGGGATCTGGAAAGAGAGTTTGTCGAGCTTGAGGAGCCATTTTCTTCAAGATCTGGGATAACATCATCTACTTTAGCAGAGACGATGGTGAGAAAAAAAATATTTTTTGCAAGCTGTAAGCCTTGACTAGAATGTGTTATGTTAGGTTGTAGTTGTCAAATGTTTTTTAGTGCCTAAGTGTCTGTTTTGTGTCACAAATTCAGTTGTCAACAGCAGCATCATCAAACTCCATCAAGCCAAATTCAGTGTGGGTAGAATGTGGAGGGGACGCTGGCTTCATGTCAAACTGCTTTGAGCACGACAAGAGTCCTTCTTTTCCATCAAGATCAACAGAAAGAGAAAATAATGAAGAAGGGGGGGACGAAGATGAAGAAACATCAGCAATGAAGATGGTAACACCTGCTTAACTCTCCCCTGTTCACTGTGAATATATCAGAGGCCCAGTATAAGACTATTTATATTAAAAAGCCAGAGACAGAGAGTGTTGTGTTGTTTCAGGAAATAAGTTAATATTTACAGTCAAGGTTATAGTGTTTGCAGTGTAAACGTCTTTTTCCTGTTTTTCCTTACTGGATTGCCGATACAGCTTCGCAGTCGGCAACAATGTATGTAACAATGTGTAACACCCATGCTTGTGCATCCTCAAGCATGTCATACTAGAGCAAAAAGAGACGCTGAATGTGTGTTTTGACTGCAGAGGACATCAAATGATGTGGAACCAGAAGAGGAGACAGACAGTCTGGAGCAGGAGTCAGAAACACCTCGCTTTACCCTGCAGGAGCTACGAGACGTCCTGCAGGAGAGAAATGAACTCAAGGCTCAAGTTTTCCTGTTACAGGAAGAGCTGGCATATCTTAACAGGTGGATTTTTGTTTCCAAAACGGAGATATGACTGACTTCAAGTTCAGATAACATTGATGGAAAAGTAACTATGTATCTCTTCCATATGTCTCAGTGAGGAAGTTGAAGAAGACTTCAGCGCCATTGTTTGTCCTCCATCTCCTCCACCAAGCTCTGCTTCATGGAATCAGCCAGAATCTGGGATTAGGCGCTTGTGAGTAAAAAGGACTCTCACACTTTGTACATTGACTTTAATTGTTTTGTTTTAAATTTCTTCTGGGACACACCTTTCATTATTATCATTATGTATCTTACACATTTCATCTTCATCACTTGTTTTCATATTGTATGATAGTATATATTAGAATCTAACATTTCATATTTCAATTTTCTCCAAAACAATTCAAACCTACTCGGTGTGCTTTCACAGTTTCCATTAATAGTGAGTGTTACTATCCTCCTGTCACGATCTCAGCGTTTCAACATTCCTGTTTTCAATTCACAGGATCTTCACTGCCATAATGCCGATGGTTGCAGCAGGCTTAATTGCAGAGGATCCCACTTTGTTGCCAATTAGAAGACTTATGTCCTTTGTATGAACTTGAATTTCAATTTTTCTCTCAATTCTCTTACAATGTCTTTATCTTCTGTATACCTGTGAACATCAACTTATTTCAGCTCAGCCAATAGATATACAGCATTCTGGTTATTGGTTGAATGGCTTTGCTACTTAAGGAACAACGTGAGGTATTAAGGGGGCGCTTTTGGCCGAAATGGAAAATATTATTCATAACTAACTATGTTGTCATTAGTGTATAACCACCTGACACTAAGAATCATTGAGCTTTTATTCTATCAATATATATCAACATAGGGAGCAGGTCCTCTTCCATGGAGCTGGCTATGCTGCATTTACAGTTGCCCAAAACAGACAAACCAGCACTTTCATGTTTTAGTGTAGTCTTTATTTTTTTATCATACTTGTTTAAATTTCTACTAGTAGTAACTTATTTAAGCTGCACCCACCCAACCAAGCTAATAGCGCATGTTCTAATGTGTGGTCCCCGTGTTTTCTCATTTTACATACAATTACATTCGGTGCTGAATGCATTTGTGCGGCGACTTCACAGTCTTATTGTTTACACCAGGGACCTGCTGATCAATGAAGCTGGCCGGTCATCATGACAACTACAACAATGGACATCCCACAGACATTATGAGGACACACAGAGAGACTGATGGAGAAGAGGAGAATCTAAATGTCCAATCTCCTTTCCCAAAACAAGCATTTTAAAAGTTGTTTTCTTTATTTATTTTGAAACATTTCAGGAAAGAGCTTTAAATTAACAGATATCCATCCATTCTCCTCTTATCCGGGACTGGGCTGTGGCAGCACCAGACTGGCTTACCATGGGGGATCCTGAGGCCTATCCCAGAACTGTTGAAGGTCTGTTATATTGAGTATGAATTGACTTCGTCTTTGAATGACAATGCCATGTCTCAAGAATGGATGACCTATAAAAAGAAATCCATTATCTGCATCTGTAAAATGTTTGTTATAATTTGGTAATAAAGTTTTATTTTTCATCTCACAAATTTGTTTTTAACTATTAAAACATAATATGGCCAAGACATATAGGTCTGATATGGTGGCGATTGGGTTTGACAAGCAAGTCCTTCAAAATAGAAAATATTTTTATAAAGTAATTTGCATGATTTTTATAAAAAGGAAAAGCAAACAACCAAAAAGTAATTCCTGACAGGGCCAGACATTATGCAAGAATTCCTTAAGTCATGTCACTAATGAATAACAAAAAATAAATAAAAATGTTTAACTCCAAAGTCAAACTCCCTGATAAGTGTTAAGAAATTGACAGATCACGTGACATTTCACATGATCCTGCCGAGCATTTTACCTGAGATAAAAACGAAGAGCTTTTACCTCCTACCGGGTTTGTGTACCGTGAAGAACGTAGACCGCTTGTTGAGGGAGTTATCTTGTCTAACATACTATCTTTGTACTCACCTGTCGCTAGGATACTTTGCCCTCCTCTCTGCCGAGCGAATCATCCCATTGGTGGATGGACGAGTGATGGGGGAAGTACAGCTCCTCTGGAAGTTAGCCACCTTCTGCTGCTAAAAGTACTGTTCTCAAACAGCAACAGAAAGCTGTTTTCGCGTATCGATAGAAGTAGCTGGAGTGGAAAAGTTTACATTATCATACTGTTTATCGGAGGAGTGTCATGGAGTTCGGTGAAGAGTCATCGCCTGCTTTGGCTTTCGAGAAAGACGCGTTTGAGCTGACGGTGGAAGATGTGTATGACATTTCGTACGTAATCGGGCGAGACTTGTTGAAAATTAGCAGCACCGGCGAAGAAGTGTCGGATTTGCAGTTTCGAATAGTTCGCGTTTTGGAAATGTTCGAGATTTTGGTTAATAAGTACAACTTGTCCCTGGAGGAGCTGAAAATGGAGCGGGACAACCTGAAGAGTGAACTGGACAGGATCATCCAGGAGAGATCCTCTGCGCAGGGCACGGTGAGTGCTTCTTCCAAGGCCGTAGCCATGGAGTCACCGTCGGGTGGGGGCTGATCTGCCAGGAAGCCCCCCCTCCGCTCCTCAACTAACACATGGGGTTGACTTTTTATCTCTTTTTTTTCACAATAATGTCTCATAGTGTATTTCTCTACACATCTTGTTTTGACTGTTGCTTTTTCCTTTTGTGGTTCCATTAACATCAATGATAGGTGAATATCCTATGAGTGTTGTTGGTCGATGGGTGAATGGATGAAAGTAAACTTTTCAGGTAACTTAGCTGTGATAGCTAACAATAAGTAGAGTTCAATGATTATTTCAGACAGTGGTGCAGGGTGATCGCTGCTTTTATGTATATTTAATTATTTTATATCCAGATGTATTTTGGGAGGGGGGGCATTTGGAGTAATATTGTAATATTTAGAGAGAAGTGCCCTCCCGATATATATTGTAATTTCACATATATTTAACATTCCCATCTGTCTTTAAAGCAAGCTGCGGGACCAAACCAACTGGTGGTGGACCTGGCAGACCCCAACAGACCGCGCTTCACCATGCAGGAGCTGAAGGAAGTTCTGCAGGAGAGGAACCAGCTGAAGGCTCAGCTCATGGTGACACAAGAGGAGCTTCAATTGTACAAGAGGTCAGCAACTGCCCCAGAAGTCCACTTACATTTATACAACTCTGTTTATTGCAAAACCAAACGCCCAGTATTGAAGTGCTTCATCTCATAAACACGCTTCACAGGGAAGAGAGAGACTGCTTCACCTGGGTCTGCCAGTGATTTGTGCTGATATTTTTTAATCTTACAAAAATTTATTTGCTAATACACACAAAGAAAACTTTTAATTTATCCAGACATCAACAGTTTAGGCTTGAAACAAAACTAAATTCTGTTACTAATTTTTAAATCTACTTGTCAACAAACCATATTTAATCTGTTAAGTAGTTTGACTTTATTTACAGTTGCTGTTGCTATGTAATACTTTCGCATAAAATATTCTCTGTGACCTTTCGTCTTTCCTCTGTTTTGTAGTGGCATTCTGCCGCAGTCTGAAACAGCCATGGTGGAAGTGGACCTGGGGTCACCGCCAGCTCCAGAGCATACTCCAGCTTTAATAAATGATGCAAAAGAGGAGAAATCAACTATAGGCAAACTGTGAGTAACAAGCTAATTTGCTTTGCTGAATACAATTGAACATGCAGACAATGTATCCAAAAGAAGGAAAACCAAGCAAGTGTTTATTTGGAACCATACCACAATTGGTAATTCTTTCCCTGTAATGGCAAGAATTCAACATTTTAGGCTACTCCCACATGACGCCATAGAATGCGGGGTTGTCTTCGGTGTTCTAATGACATACTTGTGACCGAGTTAATTTATGCTGATGCAGAGGATGTTTGTGTGAGCAGGGAAGCAGAAAACTGCGAGGAAACAACTCCAGTCAATAATTGCAGTCTGCTATGACTGAGTGTTGTCTGCTTTTCTTTGCCGCTGAACAGTTTTGACTTGCATGTTAAATTGTGCTCCGAGGTTTCAGGGGGAAAACACAGTAAACTAATTCTGGTCCTTTCCTGTTTATAGGTTTTCATTCAGGCGGAAATAAGAGAAAAAAAACTGGCAAGAAGTGATCATGTAGAAGACAAACAGGATTTGTCAGCACAATCTTCTCATCAGTTAACCACTTTTATATTAAATGTTTTATAAATATATGTATTTGTTAATCTAACAAGCACTGTCTTTTGTACCCACAGACCTACGATGGTCAATAATAACAGAGGAGCTGTTTATATGATGTGGAAAATTAGATTAGAAGATTCTGAACTGGAAAGTATTACATATCTAGTATTGTAGATTATTTTTGAATGAATTCACAAAAAATTAAATTATGTTTAAAATGTTGGTTTAATTGTATTATTTTTCTATAAATGTGAATTAAGCCTTCAAAGAGGCAAAACCATGTGTATCCTTTTTCTCCTCGTCTTCTCACATAAGCTATCGGAAACAAACATGCCTCACAATTTTCTTTTCATGTACAGTCATAATGTGGATGAACATACAAGGTACATAAGTCACAACAATTGTAGGCATCACATTGACCCATTTTATTCAGGTTATGTTATAGAGGCATCACAGACATAGGCACAATAAGCATTGGTACAAATCAATCACCCATATGTTTGCCATATATTTCCACATAAGTCCTGTGGAAAACTGAAGAGCTCTAAAGTCATGATAAATCTATGAAATCTGCCACCATACCACCACTATATATACACTCATTAAATTAGTCTCATCTGTTTGCATTGCTCCAATTACATGAGTTTGTCACAATCTCGTACATTTTTAAAAGCATAGCAAAAGGATTATTCCCGATATATGGGGCTAAATAGTAGTAAAAAAGGTATTTCACATTTTATTTCTAGCTTATTTCTAATCTGCCCTCAAGTTAATGTAGACAGATGTTTGCTAATGTACCCTGATCATCATCCACACACAGCTTCACTTCACCTCACACAATGACGAGCAAACAGGAATTACAGTGGGTAATAGTGGGGCCTAATCACTGAATGATTATTTCAAATATTTTGCAATATAATTCATATAAATGGGATGGATAAGATGTATCAGTATAAATGCTGTCCTCAATATACTGTTTTGATCCCTGAGGTGCAGTGGAAAAAAAATGAACAGTATGCCCTGTATCAATAATCAAACTATAAGAATGCAGAACCAAAGCTGCAATCTGGGATGACATCAGTAGATCAAGGAATCATCTCAGCGAATATTTTATATTTAACAAATAAGAAATATAACATTTAAGGCAGCTGGACTGAAAACTCATTTTAATCTTCAATTTACAGCAGAGTTAATAATTTAAACAGTGAAACTGAGTCGTAAGAATCCAATTCATTACAAATGGAAACCTCACAATGTGTAACTTTTTGTTCAAGACAAATATTCTTTCAGCTTGAGGCAGTGATGTAAGAAAAAAAAAATAAAAACATGATAAAAACAGTTGCAAAAAATACACTTTGCGGATGAGAAGCTTTGGCCTCCTTTTAAAAGTAAAACATTGTATTGATTAAAAACATTATGTATCTTTTCTTACATGGAGATGAATTATAGCAAAGGGCACCAATTCATCTGAAATATGAAGTCTAGTATTCAGTATTTGAGCCAAGGGTGAGCAGAAATTGAATCTTTACTTCGATCACCGTAGTCGTACAGCAGCTCTTCATCTGCTTTGATATCTTTGGAAGCCACCAAGATCAGATGGGGCGTTTCATCAATGGCGTGAAGCTTTGTCTGGCAGTTGCCTGTTTTACTGTGGTTTATCAGTCTTCCAAGGCGGTCTGTTTCCCTTGTGGCATCCACACTGTAATATGGAAACAGAGATTAAACTCAACAAAAAACAAGATCGGTATCCAACTGAAAGTTCATGTTCTAGAAAGTCTTACACGTCTTGAGTTCTTATGTGAAGTTCATCCGACAGTCAAAATGGTCAAAATTTTTTGATTGAGTCTAACTTTAGTCATTTTAACTAACGAATAACATCTGCTTACCTTCTGTCATGTGCTGATTTAGAGCTTTTAGATCATTTAGGATTGATTTGATCAAAATACTTTGCACGAAAAAAACAAGTGGCAGATGTCATCTCAGGCACCGTGAGACTGATCGGCAATTTAATAGACAGTAGACAGTCTTTACAGTAAGTATTTTTCTTAACTTTCATGTTATAGAACAGTTCTGCATAACAAATTTACACAGAAGTCAAACAAAGGTTGTACTGATTCAATGATTGATTCCAAGACATTTTACAAATTAATCAGACGAAGTAAACAAAGTGAACTTAGTGTGAAACAGTGCGTCATCACTGGTGGTGACTTACCAGTATGTTTTAGATTGATACTGGAAGTAGTACATGTAACAGCCTGTTTGGGGATCTTTAGCGTAGGAGGCCTCCCTGTCTTTAGCCTCAGCCAGGTCCATTAGATCTCCATGGTACTCCACGACAAACTCTCCCTTCTTGAAGCCATTCACAGCAAATACCCCTCTTCCTTTTCCCTCGATGGTTCTCACCTGGTAAAATTCACAAGTCCATTTCATTGAATGAAAACATAATATAGAAAAACCTTATCAGGGCCAAATACTGATCCAAAGAATATATTGCAGATACGCGCAGGACAATACATAATGAATACATCTGCCATCAAGTATTAGTATTAGTGTGTTTCGTGATCATCAACTTGTGCGCACAAACTGGATGTTCTCAGCCACAATGAAATAT
>CAAKHC010019091.1:59969-70892 GCA_901007825.1 Macroramphosus scolopax
TACCTGTTCTCATTACCTGGGTTCCTTACACACCCAGATCATTGTGTCACAATATGCAGAGGTATGAAGCTGGTGCACGTATGCAAAAAAAATGCTAATATTTGTAAAAACGAATTAAAGTCTGATGCTTTTTGCAAGAACATGCAAAGTATTTTAACCAGTCTGTTAGGGCAAAGTATCTTTCCTTGTGGTTGGGTGCAGACTGCCCTTCTATATATAGATATATAAAAATATATAGGGTAACACATTGTACTGTGCCTTACATTGTTATATTGTTTTTATGCATCAGTATGCAGTAAACTTTGACATTTATGTGGACTTTGCTCCACTATGAAGCCCCTGTGTATGCCCTGTTTGGCGATGCTGTTGCATCTGTGCCGTGTCTTTAGAGCAATGTCTGTGTTGTTGAGAGCAGAGCTGGTGGCTAATGAATGACCTGTCAGAGGTAATGAGGTCTGGTGCGCTGGACGCTTCATGGCTTCCTCCTCCCAACCCCACTAATTCACTGCATCGCCTCTCCTCACTGGACTGACTGGAGAAATCTGTCTCATTATTATTCCATTGCTGCTCTAAATGCTGTGATCGCCCAGCGTATAATATACTTTAAACTGTACAGGTAAAGACTGGCCAACATTTGAAAGAGACACATCAGATATATCTAACATTTATGGTTCTCGCTCTTTGCCCTCTCTGTTTTCGATGTCATCAGCACTTGGACTCTGCTCTACCCGCAAGATTTCTCATTTTCACAGATTTCATAACGACCACAAACCGTCCTCTTGCCATACCGCACATTGATGTGTTTGAAGCGTTGAGTCACCTAGTTTCAATTACTCAACTGCGTGTGCAGGCTCCACCCAGCTGCTCTTACCCCTGCACCTCGAATGCAAATAAGGCAAAGGTGTGGCACCATTATCAATTCAGAGCCAACAGGCTTTCAGGAACGTTGTGAATTTATTTGTTGTCTTGTGTTTCCGTCTACTTTACTAAAGCCCAACTATTGAAAGCTGATAAGTACTTTCAGCACGCTTCAGTTCCAATCATAAACATGTGTGTAAGATTGAGGAAAAGTTTGTATTCCTATGTTAAAGTAACAATCTCTTCCTTCTCCCACTCTCGAACACATCGCCAACCCATTTGAACTTGATTTTATTCTTATCTTCCAGAAAAAGAGCAGAGAAGAGAGCTGTGGTGAAGGTAGTGGTGTGGAGATCCTAGAAAATAAGCCCTACTCAGATGGACCAGGTGGTATAGGCCAGTACACCCACAAGGTTTACCACATTGGCATGCACATTCCGAGCTGGTTCCGCTCCATCTTACCCAAAGCAGCACTGAGGGTTGAAGAGGAGTCCTGGAACGCCTACCCTTACACCCGCACTCGGTGAGGTTCTGCTCCTGCTGAAGGCCACCTCCACACCCCTGCAGAGCAGGAGTGAGAGTACATCAAACTCTGCCAAGGCTGCACAAACCTTAATGTTTGTTATTTTAACAGCAGAAAATACTGTGTGCATTTGTGCCTAACTCCCTGAGCTGGTGGTTTTGTGTTGAGGATGGCGAGAGAAGTCGACCGCTAAAGTTTATGTATCAAGAAAATTCATTATGCGTCATTCAACTGTATTAAGTTTTAGTTTGGTTATAACTTCCTTTGTAAAAAAGTTATTCTCAAGAGGTGCAGCATGTCGGTATATCCTCACATTCAAGACAAAATGTCAACACCTTCCTGTCCCTACAAACTTTATGTTAAGTGTAATACCTATAGAAATATTTCACGTTTAAACCCCGGCTTTAGCCGCTGTAAAAATAGGACCGAATATTCCCCAGCAGACCATCAGCTCAGCGTCTGGACTGCAGTGCTCCCAGGCTGTTGTATGTTGATGGCCCTTATTCTCAGCATGTCAGTCTGTTGGTCTGTGCAGGGCCTGACAAACACAGACGTGAAGGCGCTGAAAAGAGATGTGCCCTTGACTGTACTGTCAGGATATTGATAGACTGCAAGTGCTTGTTGACACATCTATTCAGCCAGTGACAGCTTTGCTGCAGGCGCCTCAGATGCAACAGATGGGCTCACATATTATCCATCCTCGGCAGTGAGAGGGTGTAGTCACTCTTAATATAATAGCTCTGATCTTGAGACACTCAATTGAAAAGTAAGACTGAATGAAGGCAGGTGTCAACCTGTAATGCAGAGATATTGCATGTTGTTACTCAATGCTGTTCCCTCTTGTCCTTCAGATACACCTGCCCCTTTGTGGAGAAGTTCTCAATTGACATTGAGACTTACTACAAGCCTGACACAGGCAACCAAGTAGATGTCTTCAACATGTCTGCTGTGGAGAAGAGGCAGAGGACTATTGGTGAGACCAGCTGGTATCAACTCTGAACTACTGTTTGTAAACTAAGACTTGTTTAAACTGCAAAGCCCACCATGTAGCAAGCTCAATGTAAATGCTTTTATTCTGAGGTGACTGACGATATTATAGCTGTGATAAAGAACCCATGCAGCAACCTTCAATTACAATAGCTATTTAAAGTGTTTGCTTAATATTTGAAGGTTAGTTTGTTGTCTTTATCTGCCCTCTAAACATGAGGAACTGCGGAGGCCCACTTGTGGTTATTCAGTGGTACTGCTGCTCCTTTCTCTGTTCATGCAGTTTTGCAATGAAGTTGCTCTAATACATTAAGTATGGTTTGAAGGCATGTAGTGTCAGTCCATTGCATGACCCCAGCCCCTTCCGCCCTGATATTAGAGACTCTGAATGCCATCCTAATACATATCATCATCTGTGTAATGCAATCAAAACACCTGCCTCTATTGCTCATTACTTTGTGTGTTTTCAATGGCAGATCCAATTGACATAGTGACGGATCCAATCCCGCCACACGAGTACAAAGCGGAGGAGGACCCACGGTTCTACAAGTCAGACAAGACTCAGAGGGGTCCTCTGCTGGATGACTGGATAGAAGAATACAACGATAACTCAGGAAAGACCCCCGTCATGTGTGCCTACAAACTTTGCAAGGTGGAATTCCGCTACTGGGGCATGCAGTCGAAGATTGAACGCTTCATCCATGACGTTGGTGTGTGCTCAGATTCCTGTCTTTCATGTTATTGATTACTTGTAGCTTGCTAAAATCCGGTTTGAGTGTTTTTGGATGATATCTATGTTGTAGAATTCGTATGATTTTCCTCATCTCTATCCAGGTCTTAGAAAGGTGATGGTGCGCGCCCACAGGCAGGCCTGGTGCTGGCAGGATGAGTGGTACGGTCTGACCATGGAGGATATCAGGCAGCTGGAGCTGGAAACCCAGCTGGCCTTGGCCACGAAGATGGCCCAGTTTAGCCAGGCAGATGAGGCCACAGAGGCCAACGGAGGCCCCCCGTCTCCGGACAAAGACCAGGAGGTTAAAGAGGCGATGAGCTCCATCGAAGCAGAGGAGGTGGTTGTTAGCTCAGATACTCTTCAGCCACGAGGTGTACTCACCAAGCAGTGGTCCACCTCATCCCGATCCTCCCGCTCGTCCAAGAGAGGAGGTGAGGAGCCGACTTCACCTCTTGGTCTGTGTCACATATGTGTGAAAGTGTGTGAGGCTGGTGCCGGTGTGAGAAACCTTCATCCCTCATGCGTTTACATGGCTCGTCCGTGTACTGATTTTCAGCCTCTTTTACGGCTAATCCCAACACCACAGTTAGTTAAACATCAGCCATACTTCAGAACTCTTTCTGCCCAATCATTACATTAGACAACAGAAGTGGCATGGTGGATTATCGTTCTCAGATATACACACTGAAAATCGAGTTAATAAATGAAACTCCTCATGAGCCGCTTTTAGCTTGTGCGCTCTGCTTGTCCTTTTGCATTTATTCAACTATATTTACTAAATCCCTCCACGTTTGCTGTACTAACCATTTTACCTGGCTCCAACCCTACAACTCAGTGGATTTCACCTTGGTTATTTTTAGCAGCAGCTTCAACATCAAAACATTTCATGTTCTGACACTCCCATCTCCCGTGTCACCCCTACCACAAAGCAGCGGTCATTGTAGCTGCCACCTGGACCCAGACTCTCATACGGCGTGCCTGGTTTCATCCCGTCCCCCCGCCCCCCCCTGCAGTTCCTCCAGCGCTACTTTTAGCAGCAGTGCTGACATCACAAACCAGAGGAAGCTGACGCTCTTCACAGTGACCCTTCCCATCCGCCACTGCTGTTTCCTTCTGTGTGCTGACAGCTACAGCTGTGCACCAAACCCCACCCCTCTCACAAGCAGGCCCCTCAGAGCGTCACCCCCGCTTCCTCCTCCACACCAACGATATATAAAGCATAGACTGAGGATGTGTTATAGACAAGGCCTACTTTTAGTTTCCCCTAATGTCCTCAGCTGGCATTCGGTTTCAAGTGTACTTGTAGCTTGTCTATGTTACATTGAGCCTCACTTTTCACACACCCCCATGACCACCAACCAGTCCATCTGTGATGAAGTAATGCACCACAGAGACTGTTGCATGTTTATATAACACTGTGTGTGTGTGTGTGTGTGTGTGTGTGTGTGTGTGTGTGTGTGTGTGTAGGCTGGGGGAGATTGTGCAATATTTCTTTGTCGTAGAGAGTATGTGTTAAAAAAGGGAAAGAGAGAGGCTGAAACACATGTCCCAAAATAACAGTGAATTTTTTGTTCATATGCGGTCTTTCAGTGAGCCCATCACGCCACAGCATCTCCGAGTGGAGGATGCAGAGCATAGCACGGGACTCAGAAGACAGCTCGGATGAGGAGTTCTTTGATGCTTATGGTAACCAGCCTATTCATTTCAAATTGAAGTCTGAAGATAGAAAAATATGTGTGTCTGCTGGGTTAATTTTTTCAAAAAACCTTACTCTGCATGCATCTCTTTAACAACAGATCAGTTCTTAAGCTTCCCAGATACCCAGCATGCTTTGGGACTGCAGTTGAAATAAGTGAGTGTGGTGCGACACCCCTGCTCTCTGCCGGATGAGTTTGGCTGAGGACTCCTAACGTCAAGTTCAGAAATCACAGTCATCTCTGTCCACCAGTTCCACACTCAGCAACGTGCTCCAGCGCTCACGTCGCTCACGTTGCTCACGTTGCTCACGTCGCTTGTATCGTGATTTAAACACACAGTCCTTTTTAATTCATGATACACCCAAGCAATAAATGACACCCCCCACTTAATCACCAGTGTTTGTGTGGTGATGATGGAAAACAAGAATAAAAAAGTGCCTGTTGCTGTCAATCATTATATTGATACCCGTTTAGTTTCCACCTTTTTCATGTTCAATAAATCTCTGCTCGTGACATTGGGAGTAAGTGGAACACCGTCTGTTTTATTGTCATCGGCTATTTATAATATATTGTTTGTGGATTGATAATTCTATGTAGGAAGAAAAAAACGCATTCTATATTTTTGTCGAATGGATCAAACTTGTCACTGTGTTTTCAAATCATTTGAATTAGACAAAAACGACAAAACTACCTTCTGTGATTGACAGCTCATACAGTGATTATTATTGTACAGCAGCAGTGCCCATAAGGTACCATGAAGTACCATTAGAGGTAGTTAGTGCACTGCAGAGGCAGGTACAATGCATGTAGCTGCTGTACCAAATAAAGGTGTGAAGATACAGCAAATCAGGAGATGGACTGACTTGGATCAGATTTCCTGTGATTTTAGATTTCCATTTAAAAAAAAAAACATGTGACACATTAAAGGAGAAACCAACATGAAGTGTCTCATTAATTGTTGCTCCACCAAGAGCTTCCATAACAGGTCTAGTAAGCCTTGGCATAGATTGTACACGTTTCTGGGACTCTACCAGAGGGATGACCCTCATTCTTCCTCAAGATATGGTGGAGGCCCTGTCATACATTTTACTGTTTGATGATTGTGAGCATCACAGCATATGATTCTAATCATTTTCTTACTCATCACACCGTTCAGTGACGCTGGTTTGTTTACCTCCTGCCAGCCCTCAGCAGAATTATGCACAAACTACAGGGCTGATGAATAACATGAAACTCAGCGGAGGGCTGGACAGAAGGCCGAGGATTTAACATTGCGAGGTCATTTTCTGTTGCATTAATTTCTCAGGAAGTATTACATTCATTCATACTTATAGTATCTGATAATACACAACGCTCACAAATAACACATGAAGTGTGTTGAGTCACAATTCATCCAAAGAACATGATGCATTTATTCTGTCCCAGGGTTGTTTGCAGTTGCTATTTTTCCAATACAGGCAATAAAACAACTGCATCTTCTATAGTTACAGAGCTCTATAAGTTAAATAGAACACGATTTGCATCTG
Organism: Macroramphosus scolopax; assembly: GCA_901007825.1. Lineage (NCBI taxonomy): Eukaryota > Metazoa > Chordata > Actinopteri > Syngnathiformes > Centriscidae > Macroramphosus > Macroramphosus scolopax. Next base: position 66,294 of record CAAKHC010019091.1, read on the forward strand.
GAATAAAACTTTACTAGCAATGAAGTAAACACACCATTACTTAGTTTGAGACTGGATTGCAGTACTGATGAAGAAATTAAAACTAATCAAGGGAAAGGTAATAAAAAACATTCAAATTATATTTTCAGGACAAAATTAAGTTTCTCTAGAAATTGAGACAGTTTATGAATCCTTTTCTTTAAAACCTCTATTTCACACCGGTTGTCGATTTATTGTCAGTATTTTGAGAGGAAATTGACTCACATTTGCATATATTAATCTTGCAGGTGGCTGCCAGTTTCTCAGATATGAAGAGACAGCCAATATGACAAATTATAAATCCTAGATCGTCCTGTCTAAATCACAGATAAATGTTAATAAATAGAGAACACGGTCTCTCAAACATTTAGATATATGCAGTAGTCACAACTTAATTTAAAACCTGTTAACGGACTTCAGTGCAGAAATGTTTTATCTTTCTGAAATTCGGTCCTGTAGATGTTTGCCAGCCATTTGAAAGTATTAAATAAATCTGATAGGAGATCATTTCTAGGTGGAGTTCGCTGCGCCTCATCCAAGTATTGATGAATAACATTTATTAATACAAATTATTGAACAATTGTTTCTATGCTTTATTAAGTTCCTCCAGGTTGATTCGCTTGTGATGACGAGGACTACAGTTGCAGTACAACAGTTAAGATGCTCTTTATTTGCCTTGTGTCGCCCCTGCAGAGGATCTCTCAGACAACGAGGAGGTCTTTCCCAAGGAAATCGCCAAATGGAACTCCAACGACCTCATGGACAAGATTGAATCCGCAGACACAGAAGAAACTCCTGGTATGATGAGGACCCCGAGCAGTCCGCTGTGGACAGTCACCCTGCTGTAATCCTTGGTGTCAACAATCATCACTGTGTTTGTGTTTGCAGGAGAGATCTTCAAGGAAATGACAGTGGACTATGACACAGCGGCCGGTGAGGATAGACTAGATGAGGTATGTGTGTATCCACAACACCTAACCAGCTCTTAATGATGCTAAAACATGTCTAATCACGCCTTCAGGATCAAAACCTTCTGCTAAACTTCTCTGAACGTTTAACAATAACAAGCGAGATTAGAACTTTATATCAGGCTCTGCAGCTCTGAGGGTTTGAGAAGGGCCTTTTGTCCCTGAGCCTCTCTGTCCTCTTGTGTTCAGATGCGTGGCTCATTTAGAGGCCAAGTCGATAACTGTCCCATTCCCACCATCACGGTAACACGGCACCAGTCAGTAAGTAACCAGTTCAGCCCCGGTTGATTGTGGGCTCTGGCAGCTCCGCAGAAAACTCAAATCTCCCGTACTTACTACTCCTGCCCGCTTCCCCGCCGTTACCCGAACCCTAATCCATACGTATTCCTCCACCTCACCACCCTCGTTCAACTCCTGTGTACTTCCAGCTGTGGCGTTGAGTCTTTTACTGTGTTGTTTTTTGTAATTGTAACGTTTTGGATTAAACGTAACAGACAAGACTGCACATTGTGGGGTGTATTTTATGTAACGTGTCCTCAGGAAGCATTATTCATCCATCTATCTATCCAGGTGCAGTGTAGGTTGGCCCTGTCTTCCCTTCATGGTTCTCCGCTTGCTGGTTATTCAAAAATGCTTGTTTTATGTAAACAGATGGAAACAAATGGTCTCAAATGTGATAGAAGTAATTGCCTTATTCAAGGGCATTATAGTTTCTCCCTGTAAGCCCTCTGTCTGTGGTCATGTTGATAAAGAGGATATTCAATCAATGGATGCAGTATTAATGATCCTTCTCCAATCGCTCTTCCTTATCGCCTCCATCTATCGCCCCTTCTTGTTCTCTTCTCAGGAGAGCTCATCCCAGCAGTGTCTGCAGCCGTCCAAAATCCATGTTCTGATTCTGGTTTTGCATGGAGGGAACATCCTGGATACAGGCGGAGGGGACCAGAACAGCAAGCAGGCTGACGTTAACACAATTAGCACGGCTTTTGACACAGTCATGCGTGTTCACTACCCTGCTGCGCTGGGACGCATTGCCATCCGCTTGGTACCCTGCCCTGCCATCTGTGCGGAGGCCTTCTCCCTGGTGTCCAAGTAAGAGGCAACACATGTTTATACATTCTGCCACTAATGTGGTGCATTATTGAAGGTTCCTGTTTACCTGTTTACCCAAATTCTTCCTGTGTTTTTTTCCTCAAAGCTCCTAAAATCCTTATGATATTTCACGTATTGATTTCTTAAATGTGTATCTTTCGCGGCAGCCTGAGCCCATACAGCTACGATGAGGGCTGTCTGTCCAGCAGCCAGGACCACATCCCCCTGGCAGCTTTGCCCCTCCTGGCCACCTCTGCTCCACAGTATCAAGAGGCCATCTCGACAGTCATTGTCAGAGCCAACCAGGTGTACGTCGACTTCATCAAGTCTCTGGACGGGGCTGCTTTCTCTGGCCAGGTTGGTTACAGTCAAAGTCACGAGTATCGTTGTGTTCTAATAAACCAATACTGTTTTTTAGCATACAGTGTGTAAGAGAAGTGGACGTAACCACCCCAACGTCTCCCATTGGTTTGTGGACTCTTGTTTTGAAGGCTCGAGTTTGGCATTTTTGGGTATGGCCATCTGGGTTTTTTGGGACCAGAGGTGACCATATTTGGACAATAGATGGAGTGAAACGCCTTTGCTACGCCTCTGTTCTGATTGACAGGTCACCTTGGGTAGAAACTTGGAGACTTGGAACATCGGAGTCGCTTTTGTCTTTAAACGACCTCATTATTTTATTTTACATATTTTGTCTTTAAAAGCCTTTTTTTACTCTGTTTCAAACCACTTGTATTTATATTTCATTTTGAATTTGAATCCTAAAGGCGCATGTCAAAGACATGATTAATGTTTCTCATCCTTACCCTCTAAAGGTCTGCCTCATTGGGGACTGTGTCGGAGGGATATTAGGGTTTGATGCGCTGTGCAGTAGCAACCAGACGGTCAATGAAAGCCAGAACAGCAGCCGGCGAGGCAGCGTCATCAGTGTACAGGTACAACATTTTCTCTGCATTGGTTTGTATACATTTTAAAAAGTAGTAAAAACATATAGATTAATATTTCTGGATCGCCCCTGCAGGACCAGGACCTTCTGTCTCCAGGCATCATTGTCAATTGCGGGCACGGCTCAGCCTCCCCGACCCTGGAGGGCAGCCGCCACCTCAGTCGCAGTAACATCGACATCCCTCGTGTCAGTGCATGTGACGACCCCAAGAGACAACTGCCGCGCAAGAGAAGTGACTCCTCAACCTACGAGCTGGACACTATAAAACAACACCATGCATTCCTTTCCAGGTGTGTGTGAGCGTGTTTGCAAAAAGAACTTTACCGATGACGTAGATGATAAAAAAAAAAAAAACCTGTCACTGTATTGGATCTATTTTTAGTTCTACACTAAGAGATGACTGTGTTGACCTTGCAGCTTACACTCCAGTGTCTTGCGGAGCGATGCAGCATCACGCAGGTCGAGCAGCAGCACTATGTTGGATGGCAGCTCCCTGGGGAAGTTTGACTTTGAAGTGTCTGACTTTTTCCTGTTCGGCTCTCCGCTGGGTTTGGTGCTCGCTCTGAGGAAGACTGTCATCCCAATGCTGGATGGTAATGCCACTTGTTACACAGTGATGCTATGCTTGCTGTAATGAAGTCAATGATGGCGGTGGAGGTGGATATTTTTATTTTGTTGACCCAGCTGATAAAGTCATTACACCTCGTGTGTTTAAGAGAAACGTAGAGAAAATTTCTTTCAACCTGAGGAAAAAGCTCTACAGGATTTTCTCTTATCCTGTCTCATGTCTTTGGTTTTATTCTTCCCCCTAGTGGCCCAGCTGCGCCCCGCGTGCCAGCAGGTCTATAACTTGTTCCATCCTGCCGATCCCTCCGCCTCCCGTCTGGAGCCTCTCCTGGAGAGGAAATTTCACCTCTTGCCTCCCTTCAATGTTCCTCGTTATCAACGCTTTCCACTGGGGGATGGAAACTCAGCTCTACTGGGTAAGACCCATAATGTAGATAGGGCACATTGATACAAATACAGTCAGTAAATATAAAATCCAGATCATTTATGCGTTTCTTACTTCGCATGAACAGACACCAAATGCAAACTTCCCTGGATTATAATGCTCTTTGTAACCAAAGATCACAAACTCCAAACACTGTTGGATCTGATTGTAACCACCTGTCCTGTTTTTCATGAACGCATGCCAAGCACAGCACATGCCTTAAAGATGTTGAACACAGAGTCCCTTCGAACCACGAGTAAACATTGTCTCAAAGAAAAATGGAACATTTTTCTGCTGTTTGTGCTTCAACCTCTTTTGTGAAGCAGTTTATTCATCCAAATGTGGTCATTGTCCTGCCGGTGGTTTCTGTTTGGACTGGTCATTATAGAGGAGTTTCCCTTAGCGTCTCAGCCAACCCTTCATCCACACAGCTGTCTTCATGATTTGCCAAGAAAAATGACGCAGAAAATGAGTATGTAGCAAATAGTTAAAATGAGTCTGTACACTGCCAGGATCTGTAAATGATTGGTAACAAGCATGTAGTTGTGTCCTAATGACTGCAGACCAAGGTTTTTATGTATCCT
>CAAKHC010019093.1:11202-24309 GCA_901007825.1 Macroramphosus scolopax
ACAGCTGCTGCTTCCCGTGGCCTACGAGGTAACACACACCCACACCCACACACACTGGACAGAAAGAGCAATCACATCACTTTTAATCATGTTACTGAAATGCCCACAAACCCCTTCGAGGACTGTTGACTAATCAGCAACCACTCACTCTGTTTCTACAGTGTAAGGAAAGTGTGTACAAACAATAGCACTTTGACAAGTTCCCGCAAGTTTATCATCAATTTAGAACTTATTGAGTTCATTTTATGTAATCCATTTTATATTTAAGGAGCCAGTGTTTTCTGGTTAATATGACCTATTAATTTAAAAACATTTAGATAAACAATACAATAATAAGTAATTAAACACAAAATACAGTTAATTAAGAAATGACTATAAAATTGTAACTTACAAATTAAGGCACAGTACTAAAAAATCAGGCTACAAAAGTACTTTAAATTTGATTTTAAAGTTATTCACACATTCATGTCTTATTCATTAATTCATAAATCAGTAAATGTTTTTTTTGGAAAAAAAAAGAGAGTGTTGAATTAAAAAAAAAATGTTTATTGAAGAACTAACTGAAAGAGAAATCAATAAATAAAAGCCAAGAAAACAACATTAAACTACAAAATTAAACAAGATACAGCTTAGTAATTATCTTAAATATATACATGCACTAAGTGAGTTATGAATGTAGGTGTATTTATTGGATTTTGGGGTCAAGGTTTATGGAAGCTATACTGACCAATCTGAATAGTATATCCCAATGATAATAGTAATGATAAGGTAAATAAAGTACAAAATGTATTTTTATAACAAAATGCCTCCTCTAATATTTAATGTCTCTGGTTGTCAACGGAATGAAGAGTGACGTATTTGAGCTTCATCACATATAATGAAAGCCCACAATTTTGTTTTAACTTGTTAAAGTCTGCCTTTATTCACAGTAAGTGTCTCCCCTCCCCCACTAAAATCTTCTCCCTTAGATTTCCAGCTAGCCCAGCTTTTATCCCCCACGCCCCCTCCAAAGATCTAAAACTATGTCACACTTGTCCACCCCCAAGGGGTTCTGCTGGGGGTCTCCCTCTTGTCTATCTGAGCCTTACGTCTACATTGTCCTGCTCCCAGGCACTTTGATGTCAATTGGCTTCCTGTCTTTGTTTGATTTTGTTAGTCTCTGATGTCCTACCCTACCCTCATGTGTTAATACAAACAAGACTGCCGGTTGTGATCATTGTTGAAATTCACATTGTTATACTTCCCCAGTCCGCTAGGCGGCGATGAAGCGCCAAGACGGTGGTTTGTTTACAACTAACAATACAGAAGAGGAAAAACGGTCCGCCAGTAGTCGCTTTTTCATCAATACAACACACTTTACAAACTAAAATCATATAGCATGTAGGTACATGAACGCAAGGGGATTTGTCAGCAAACAATACGACAACGTGTCAATTCAATGACACTTCATTAAGTGAAGTAACAACCTGAGTCAGTTAAGTCAACTAATGCTAATGTTTTTTCAACGCGCTTGAGGTTTGTTTATTTCGTAACAATACGAAAAAGCTTTTGCTAAATTGACCCTGTTCATTCAGTTAATCAACTTCTAACTTGACCCGATAACGTCAGATTACGTAGTTTCAGTATTGAAATAACCTTACGGATGCAGTGGACATAAATATGGAGGTGGCTGCTAAAGGTAAGTTCAGACTTACGGTCACATTTCGTGTGTGTCCGCCAGATGTGTTAAAGTGTTCTCACACATTGTGGTTTTAATGTGAACGTGCACGTTAAAGTTGCTTATTCTGCCTTTGTAAATCTCTTCTTGTCAACGTATAACAGCCTCTGAACAACACTGTAATGGTTCTCTAAACTACCCCGATGATGAACCTTAGTGGCTTTCTGTTAAGTTGTTAACTAGCTACAAGCTAATAATGATTTGGTTGTCAGAAGAATACATAACATTTGCGACTAAAATGGTGGACAGTATCTTTATCAAATTAACTGCTTATTGGCCAATATGGACAGAAGACAGGCTGCTCACAAAGCTGCCATGTTTGCTCAACCCTATCATATTAAAGACATTAAAATGCACATAACATACAGATTGAAAAGCTTATGTGCTTGAATATTGCCATTGTGTTGATTTGGGTGGTGCTGACATTGCTAAATGTTATGTGGTTAACAAGGGAAAGCCAAGAGGAGGCACCTGAGTGCAGATGATTGTCGCACACTGGGACAGAGTACAGGGGGCCCCAGCACACTCTCCCTACCCCAAGCTGCAAACAACCAACGCAATCCGAACCGAGGGCTTTATCCCAGGACCAGGACACCCACCAAGCGACGGAAGTGTGGTAAGCTGGAATATAACCTTTGCTGTCACACCACTGACAAATCTGAGTTCAAAAGTTCATTTGTTTTTTTTTGATTCACCAATGATTAGAGCTGTTTCTAAACTTAAACTGGTTACATACATGTCACTTTTTTCTGTACTCAAAGTTACAATGTAAACACACAGGGAGGCAGTAGTGCGTGAAAGTATTGTTATTGTCCATTTAAATACATCCTGATGTTGTTCAACACCCATTGGCAGTGAGTCATAAAGTTGTCATAATGTTGATTCTCTCTCATTCCACATCAGCATCGGCCTCAGGAAGTCCTGCCGGACAGCAGAAAGGCATCAATGACTTCTTCTCAGTGACGGGAATCCTCAGTTCTAGTCCGCAAAAATGTGCTCAGCCGTGCTCCTCCACATTCACAGACGAACTCAATCGAGAGCTTTTTCCCCAAGAGAGGCCAATCATTGAGGAGGAGGAGGAGGAGCACGATGATGTCAGCCTATTGGCAGTCGCATTGGTACTAGACCCTGAGTGGAAAGAGGATGTTGATGATGCCAGTCTGTTAGCTGCCGCGTCTGTGCAAGAGCACGGGACACCAAAGGAGGAGGAGGTAGATTATCTGGAGGGAATGACGTCAGAGATGTTTGGCGATGATGACCAGTTCGAAAGATGCAACACTGGCATTCAGAGTGAGCAAGAGGAGGTGGAGGCTCTTCCTGACGCCCACTATGGGCTCCTGGGCAGTAGCAAGGTGCTGCTGAATCCCCAGGGCTCCATGGATGACCTTCCAGAGGAGGTCCTGAGGCAGGTATTATGCCTCCTCCCTGCCCAGGACCTGTACCGCAATGCCGGACTAGTCTGCCATCGCTGGAGGAACATAGTGGAGGACACCAAGGTTAAACCCACCCCAAAGCTCTTAAGTCACATGTTAGCAAGGGAGAGTGTGAAGTTGGGCCATTATGACAATTATGGGTATTTACATAATGCAAAAATGAGTTGTTATATGAAACGTTCTGTTTCCCACTTGAGAAGGTTTTCTACTTCTCCTGTGTTACGATGATGCCTGTGCTAAGTTGTAATTATGCCACTGCAAATTTAATTCCTCAATGCACATGTTTAGTACATTTCAACTGCAAATGTCGACACAATGTCAGACCCACTCAAGCTCACCAAAGACAGTTGTCATGTGGATATGTCTGTTTTTGCAGTTTGTGCCCTTCAAGAAACAATACTACCGCTATATGATGAAGGAAACGGACACCGTGCTGGAGGTCTTCTCCACTCTGAGGAACAAGGGCATACACGATCCTGTATTGTCACTTAACAGCATACGAAACCTCGTTGTGTAAGTTCCTGTGTTCCCTTCAACATTTAAGACACTGCACAAAGTGATCATCTCAAAAAATGGGCCACAATTGAACTTGCAAACTGCAAATAGTCAAATCCAATGTGAACTCTTTTTCTTTGAAACGTAAAGATTTTGTCTGATGTTGGTTCCAGTGTGAGTCACTGTGGATCAGCACTCCAGTAAAATGATCATTTGCATAATACCAACAACAACACTGTGGTAACGCCAGCAGACATGGTTAGATGTTGACTGTGGTAACTGTCCTGTTTATTTTTTACAGTTTAATGGCAGATCATCCGCCTGGTGAGCGAGTGAGGCCGACGGACATCCTGGAGTGTGTGAAGAAACATCGCTTTTTCCCTCAAGCTGAGGCTTCTATCAGATTACGAATTCCCAACGTTCCCAAGTGTATTCATCTGGAAAAGGAGGTTTGTCTCACATGTTCAAATAGGAAACGTTCCTCTTGTAATCAAAGAAAGAAATTTGATTTAGAACAACTTCTATGGAACATTCAGGTCTTGTTATCATTTCTGTCTGATCCCCAGGGTCCCAACCCGTATGCAGTAATGGCTATGATATTGCTCCTGAGTGAGAATGTTATAGATGTGGAGGCTTTGGTGACTTTGCTCTCCGGCTGCATGTCATGCATCGCAATCAAAGAGTACCTCAGCCACATGGCCATGATGTTACTCGCAATAAAGAGGAGCAACATTAAGATTAGTGACAGGTGAGCACTGTTGTGCACATCAGCCATCATGCCTCTTAGCCCCATATTAGCATTATTATTTTTTTTACCAAAATTTTCTCTTTCATTTTTAGGTTGCATTACAACATCTACTATGTTCTTCATCTGATGGAGAACGGCCCCTTTTCTGTCAACTCCACTCAAAGCAGGTGATGTCCCGAACTCCTACAGGGTCAAAGACTGAAGAAGGGATTTTCTCAAATCCCAAAGTGTGGCAGCGTTGTTTTTAAAAGAATATATGATCTGTATCTGGGTACATTATCTGGATGTAACATGTGGTGAAATAGCCTCCCACTCACCAACTTCAGCTGCTCTTTGTTTTGTCTTTAGGACTGATTTGATGATAAATGTTAGTTGACTCTTTGCTGGTCACTACAGAATTTGTAAATATTAAAGTTCAATTTGATAGCTATGTAGGACATGCAGCTGATCGACTGCAGTTAGACATGACTGAACTATGCATGTATGAGTTACTGTGTGTGTCTCTGCCAGGTTGCCTGAGATTCGGCTGACGCATGAACAGCAGCAGATCCTCAGCCATGACATCAAGAAAGACCAAGTGGTCAAGATCATAGCTTTTGCAGGTACTTTGGCAGCAGCCAATTGCTGTTTATGGCACCTTAACCATTGTCGTTGTCTTCATTTCACATAATCCATGGGGATTCCTTGTCTAGATAATTCATGACTTCTGAAATTATCCTTGTAAGTCCCGTCTTCTTCTGCCACGCAGAGGTGGACTAACTCAAGCTGAGAGTCTGTACTTAAGTGAAATAAGACTTTAATGCAGCAGCTGCAAGGGAAACAGAGTGAAGTTAAAAGCACAGTTCATCTATTTCAATATACAAAGCAATTGAGTAAAGATACAGAAACATGGTTAATGTTATTTCTGTACTGTGCTAAGCTGAGATGTCAGGCGGCCTGCTGATCAGGGCTCATTATGTTGCGGCTTGTCTGCCACAGGTACAGGGAAGACAACCACGTTGGTGAAGTACGCTGAGCAGCGACCACACCTCCGCTTCCTGTATGTAGCTTTCAACAGGTCAGTGGCCCAAGAGGCGGCACAACGCTTCCCAAGCAACGTGGACTGCAAGACTGTCCACTCCTTGGCCTTCAAAGACATCGGGAAGATGTGAGTACCTCAGTTTCCCTCAGATGCCGTCTGTTTCATTTTGTGTTCATACATACAGACTCAACGAAAGGACGTCTGATTCCCATTTTTAAAATCACATCATTTGTTGTGTCTTTCTGATCTTGTTGCAGGTACCACCATAATAAAAAGCTGACCTTTAACCTCACCCCATTCTCCATCAACTCGGTTCTGCCTAAAGGCCGCGGTGGCTTTACTAAGTCCAAAGTGGTAACCACAACTCTCAACGCCTTCATGTCTTCAGCCGACCAGACCGTCTCCACAACACATGTCCCCAGCGACCAAATAAGTCATAGCGGCCGCAGGATCGAAATAGCTAATGACGAAAAATTGGTATGAACACAAACCTTTACTTGTGACTTATAGACTGATGGCAAACTGAATCCATGCATACAGACAGGATCCTATTTGTAGTTAGTAGACTGAATTATGGCAAATCACCCTCAATTGAGTCTTCTCTAAATTGTCTGACACATGTAGATACCTGCAGGTTGAATAAGCAAGAAATCCGCACAGCAGTCTTATTGAAACTTTGTGTCTTCCATTGTGAATTCATAGTTGTATGTCCATGACGCACGGAGGATCTGGAACAAAATGACAGACCTCAACGAGAATAAAATACAAGGCTACTTCATTCCCCACGATGGTACGCTAACTGAGTACTAAGTAGTGAAATGAAGTAACTATGAGTCATTCTGTTGCATGTTTTAAATATGCGTTTTTATTCCCAGGTTACCTTAAGTTATGGCAGCTCCAGAACCCAAAGCCCCGCCTGTCTGACCAATACGATGCCCTTTTCATCGATGAAGCCCAGGACTGCACTCCAGGTATGTTAGGCAGTCCTGCTTGATTTCGGGAATCAACATGATTGTGATTATTTAGTTTAATTCTCCTATTGTTGTTTCTATTCTTTCCTTTGTTCTTTCACTCACAGCCATCATGGATGTGCTGCTGTCTCAGCCCTGTGGGAAGATCCTGGTTGGAGATCCTCATCAGCAGATCTACACCTTCAAAGGAGCTGTCAACGCTTTGCAGATTGTTGGCCACACACACATCTACTACTTGACACAGGTATAAACAAAACATACAAGACTGCTTGTATTTACCAGGATGTAAAAATGTGTAGCCCACAGGTAGACATGACAGTACAAAAGCATGTAATGTCCCATATCCTGTTTCTTTTGTCTCTGAAACACGGCGGTTCTGTCACCAATTTTAAAGACAAAAGTATTTTGAGCAGCACCCTCGTACCAACTCCAGTTGTCTATCTTTCTTCCACCTCCTTTCCCTCTGGCTCTGCTTCTAAGCTGATTTAGAATCGAGCATTTGCAGTAAGTTCAAGATAGTCTAGTGTTTACTCTCGGTAGCGCATGTTAATATCCATCCTTCCTATTGTCCAGAGTTTCCGGTTCGGTGCCGAAATCGCCTATGTAGGTGCCACCATCCTCAGAGTGTGCAAGAGGGTCCAGAAGATTCTAGTCGGAGGAAAGCAGAAGGGTAAATACTACAAACTGTTGTCTCTCAAATACTCTCACGCCTCTCACTCACACGCTTACAGGCACACGTGCATTGGATAATCACTCTGTTGTTGGCTTGTCTGTGTTTGTACATTACACAGGAGGGGTGTGCGATGAGACTGCAGACAAGGCTGCAGAGGCTGTGAGGACAGGAATGAGTCCAAGCCAGGGGAAGATAGCCATCCTGTCGAGATGCAATTTAAGTGTGTTCTGTGAAGCCATCCGGCTGACTGATGCCAACCCACAGTGCCGTATCCACTTCATTGGAGTGCGTTTGTTTAAGTAGCAAGCATATTGATATAGACTGATATTCAAACCTCAGGTTTCATCTTATTACAGTAACAGAGAAACTTTGAGCAGGAACTGTTCCATTTAATTAAAATGTATATTTACGTTGATTATTTATACATGTTCCGTATTGATCAAGTACTCACTTTTCTGCCAGGGTGTCCAAAATATCGGTCTGAATAAGATCTTGGAAATCTGGAAGCTGATGGAAGGGGCAGACAAACATCCCAAAAGTGAGACAAATGGACCCATTAACACTGCGAGTTATTCACCCTTGTTTTTAAAAAACTGACATTTTCACATGGTTGCCAATTTCACTCTGCTGCCAGGCTTCAAGGATCACCTTATTCGCTCCTTTGCAAAGGTAGAACACAATCCCTTCTGTGCTCTGAAGAAATATGCCACACAGACGGAGGACCGCGACCTGGAAGCCAAACTCAGCATTGTTGAAACATATAGATGTCGCATCCCTGAACTGGTGACGCGCCTGGAGAGGCTCTATGAAGAAGTCCTTTCCAAAGCAGGTATGCACACACGTAACGTGCACTCGTGTTGTGTATCTCCGGACAGTTGTTCTGAGACGCCTTCAAAGTCAGAAAAAAAAGTAATTACTGACTTGAGAAAACAAAACTCAACCAAACTAAGGCTTCACAATGAATCAATATATAAGGGAAATCACAATATCCCAATCGAGGAGTGGAGGTTGTTTAAGAGGTAAAATGTTTCCAACACAGCATTATAAACTATAATATATACATTTCCTAAAGAGAGAGAGAGCCTGAAGCTGTTTAACAACTTTAATTGTTAGTCATCATAACTTCACACATATCAAGTTTTAATGTTATGAGGGCGCCCCCTGCAGGTGGAATTGTAAAACATTTTACACACTTGTGGAAGGTGACGTGATGTGTGACTTTGCCAAACTTGGTGTCAATGGAAGTATCACATTTTGAAAGTTAAGTTCCTTGTAGTTGTTTATAGTTAGATATCAGAAAAAAATAAATAATCTTTACATTGATAAGTCCGTCTCTCCAACATCATGCTGCACTCGGCCCTGTCACAGGCTGTAACCGATGTTTTCCGTTTTGTTCCAGACTTCATACTCGGGACGGTCCATAAGGCTAAAGGTCTGGAATTCGACACCGTGATGGTCGCCGACGACTTTGTCAAGATTCCTTCCTCCAGACACAACCTGCGCCACAACCCCGGCTTCTCATTTGGTGTGTGTCTCCTTAAACAAGACTTTATTTTATCTTATTTCTCACTTATATTTCATGTCATTGTAGTAGACACTCTCAATTCTAACAGGAAAAGTCAAACTATCTATTATCTCTTAATTCTCTGTTGTATTTCTCAGCGAGGACTCCTGATGATGAATGGAACCTACTGTATGTGGCGGTGACTCGCGCCAAGACCTCGCTCATCATCACCAAGAACATCCTGCGCATCATCACAGTGGCTGGGGTAGGACACAGCCACACCATGCTTCCCACTCTCTTTCCTGAAAGCTCCTAATTATTTCTACACGTTGGTCATTTTCAAATTTAAATCATGCCATGTCATCAACAGGAGTACTTCCTGATGTCAAAGATGCCCAGCAGCCCAGCGACAGTGGGTGAGACTCCCCCCTGCTCCGTCACTGACTGTCCCAACTGTATCACGCCTGGCTCAGCTTTCACCATGTGCAGAAGACAGATGACATGTGTAAGGGCATATCTCATATTTACTCTTTCAGGACAGTGGGCGGTGGGTCGATATCGGACTTCAAGCTCATCTGGACAGACTGGCGAGGGTTTGAAATTGACTTAAATGAAACCAGAAACCACATTAGGTTAAAGAGATATAAATCCTTTAGTGTGCATCAGGAATAAATGAGAAATGAAACTAAACACAACAAAATCAAATGATATGGAAGCCAGAACGGGAAGTGACCATCTGTCAGAAATGTCCTTGAAATGAACGATTTCACTCCCGTTTTCTCGTCAGTGTTTTTGAGTTCCTCTTTTGTGTTTTCTTCCAGACTGATGGTTTGTCTCACGGCGGCCCGCTTTGTGAGAGGTGTGTGTGGACACGCATCGGACCAACTGCCTTTCTCATGACCGACGATGTGCTCTCAATGGCTGCGATTCCAGAAATACTTGGCCCACCAATCCATCACGAAATGCTCCTTGCATTGTTCTGATGTCGCTTCCCTTCAAGGACCTAACATACATCGTCTTTGTTCCATGTTGCCTTGATTCAGTTTTGCCGAAACTGTAAAAATAGACTGAAAATAATTTTTTAAAAGCTGTTTTTTAATTGCATGTTTACTGTAAAAATCCATCACTGTGTGATGTGTTTGTTCTGTGAGTGTTTTGATATTCAGTCGAGAAAGACAATTCCTGGTGATCAGCTCCCAGTGGCTTCAACAGAAGAGCTCTGCCCTGGCTGGAACAAACAGGAACTGGTTGGAAGCATGTGTACTCGTACTTTAAAATGTTATTTTACTTTTGTTTTTCATAAATCATCTGCTATGATACAAGTACACTGTGTAATTCTTTTGCTGGTGAGTACGTTAACAGAAAACAAGATAAACCACATTTTCTTGTGAATATTTAAATATAAATATTGTGCGTATGTCCTCTACTTTGTGGGGGCGGTAGATTCACTGAAGGCTGCTGTGGAATTCAATGAATTCAAGCTCTACTGACAAACATCTGCTGTCAATACCCTTTGTGGCTAAAATGCCGTAGAAGCCTTTGAGTCTATTAAAAGGAATATTGAAAGCATTCAAAACAATAATTGTGATGAAAGACTTGGGCTACAGAAAGGATCCTTCTTCATACAACTAATAGGACACACGAGTTCATAACTGTGCTTTAAACTGAAGAACTGGATTAGCCAACATCGGAGAAACAATGTTCCTCCTTTTATATAGTTTTACTGGAAAGTTGTTAACGTTACTATCTGTGTTACGTCTCCTATTTACAAAGTTTAACCTCTTATTTCTTTCAAATAGTAGCTGTGTGGATGTTTTGTTTTTTTTTATTTCTCATGTGAATTGACGAAATACAGGAAGGACATGAAGAAGGAACAATAATAATCCCGTGATTTATATCATGAGTCAGATTTCTGAAGAACCAGGTTGGGATTTCACGCAGACAATAACACAATTGAAGCTCCTATGTGCATGAGAAATGAAAACAGCAGGTACCAAACAGACGTAAAAAAGCATTTATGCAGGTAAAAAAGTTTATATAATTTCATTTGGTGTTTAAGAATGAAAGGTCATGAAAGGGTGAAACATCACATGAGGTCTGCTGTGTACACAGTAGACAGGGGAAAGTCCTTGAATTACATTGAAAGCAAAAGAAAGCTTCTACAGTTCAGCCACCCGAGAGTTAGTTTATTTAAAAATCCTGCTTGCAGGGTGCAAACAGCCAAATCAAATGTAAAAAGAAATCCATGTAGAAAATTCAAAATGTACTTCCTGTTGTGCAAACTGTCTTTACAGTTTCAGGTTCCCGACGGCACGTGCAGCGCGACCACATTCTATGAGCTATCTATTTAATAGGACATCCGCACTTTCAGCACACGTACCATGTACAAGAACACTTGAAATATCTTAGAGGAAACACTGCACAGTATATATAGTATATCTATCCCCCAGGGGGAAGTTCAAGCAGGTGTTACAAGAAGTCCATATGCATAGTTTATTTCATGATCATATGGTTTGAGAAACATGGTAACGGGGGTTTGAATCCCGACTACTAGTCCCGATTGCAGGGAATTGTATTTTAAGTTTTGTTTTCAGCTCCGCATCAGCTTATTTTGAAGGCAAGCTACTGCTAGCTGCCCTGGATGGTATATATATATCAAAATATACATAAATATAACATATATAAACAAATGACAACAGTCATTCACACTAATGAATTGAAGAATTGAAACAGTAGTATGTTGGTTTGACTCTCAAAATGAAGAGTTGTGGTTACTACATCTACGCCGGTTGTAGGCAGCAATAATACTAGAACAAATGCATTTTATTATAAAACACTTGTCAATAAACTTCATTCTGATTCTGATTCAACATCATGTGAATTGACTGCAGATATGAGTCACACGTGTGCGACCTTAACAAAAGTGCTATGTTATCATACGATCCACGATCTTTCCCAAAACTTAACCAAGTGTTTCTGAGCAAAAATAAACCCAGAACTTAACCACAGCACCGCTGCAAACAACATTACCATACATGTTAATGATTTGTAATGGATCCATCGTTGCCTGACCTCTTGTTATCCAGGTAGAGTAGTTGAATGGAATGTCCAGTCCTTCACGTCCACTGAGGTTCAGTGACACACAATGTTTGTCAAAGGGAAGCCGCTCTACGACAACCTACGATGACATGCTATTCATGTGGATCACTTCTTCTGCTCCATGCGCTGGGAAGTTCATAGCCCTCCTCCTGTAGTAAAAAAGAAACAGTAAGTAATGAGATTATTAAGAATGAAGAAGAAAGGGTCCCGTGAATGGACCAAAAATTACAGAAATGAAAAAAGTAAAGCAAGTAATTTCTTCCTTTTCTTGTTTTTTTACATCAAATAAGAGCAAGAACGTTACGTTGTAGGTCGCAGCCATTAACAGCATCTATGCACTTCAGCATGCAAGAAGAGTGTACGGATGATACCTTCTAACCTGTGGACACACGTTCAAACTTAAGTTAAATTCCTCCCCTTTTCCTCCTGGCTTACCGTCTATAGTAGAAGAGGCTGATCCCGATCGAGACAAGGATGACCACTGTGGCACAAAGGAGAACTGCTGTTGTGGTGCTACCGAGCCCTGCCGAGAAGCAATAGTCAGCATTAGTTTTTCCCCACTGAATGCTCCTGTTTTGCATTTCAATTGCCAGTTCACCACCACCACCAATCAGATTTTGATTAATTTCTAAGAAAGCTGCTTAAAAAATGGTGTGAGCAACACTAAAATAAAAAATATCTTGTTCTCATATACATACATTTACGAAAAGACATATTTTGGGAACTTTGCTTGATGGATATAAAGGACATATATTCAGACATGTGCATATAATGTATGCTGTATAAATACTAATATCAAATATGTCTATATATTCATAAAAATGTGTGACCATATATTTGTATTTGTTTTGCATTTGAACCCACTCATAATATTACCATAGCTTAGCACAAAATCTTAGCCTTTCATAAGAGCATATGTGCCAGGCTATTAATTGGCTCCTATTAAGTACACAGATACAAGAGCTGTGTACTTCAATCTTCTCATGTTACTCTCAGCAAGCAAGTCAACAGGAAACCTTCGCACATCTTCTGTAACTTAGCAACTATAAGCACTTGAGAGAAGTGCCCTGCCGTCTTAAAAAGGAGATTTGGTGGCAACAGACCAAGATCCTTTTTTTAGTACGGACAATAAGAGTGTAGAAGCTCACCTGTCCTGGCCTCAGAATTTACGGTTATGTTGCTGTTCACACTGTTCGTTGAAAATGTGGAGAGCGAATATTGGTCTGCTGCGCTGGTCACCGTCGCTGAATCTATGGAGGGAAAGAAAGCCTGCGTAAGATTTTCCTTGAGGTTGATGATCCCTAAATTTTTTTTTTTTTTGGAATTCGCTGGAAACTGACATCAAAACTCGACGACCTGGACTTTGCAGATGACATAGCATTACTCTCCTCCACAAAACGACAGATGCAAAGCAAGACAACACAAATGAATGAAGAAGCCAAGCGA
>CAAKHC010019093.1:24329-38989 GCA_901007825.1 Macroramphosus scolopax
GAGAAAGAGAGAGGGGAAGGAGGATGGAAATCATGGTTGGAAGTGAGGACTGCAGCAGCCGACCGAGAGAAGTGGAAAAGCTCTGTGAAGGCCTTATGTGCCACAAGGCACGAAGTGGATAGGTAACAGGTAACAGGATGATCCCTAAAGTCAATGTAGAGTCAATGTAGATCTGTGTGTCAGTGTACAGAAATTGGTTTACCCTGAACGTGTTTTGAGAGGATCCCCGGATCAGTTGAGGTTGCCTCTTTGTTGTCTGTTTCTGTGGCCACTGGCGGTGAGGTGCAGACATGGTGGGTTGTCTTCAAGCTGGAAGCTGCAGCTGGCAAGACAAGACATTATACTTCTGCTAAAAAATGACAGCATATACCACTGCTAATACTACTTTTAATTCCAATACTAAATCCTTATAGAGGCTGTTGCTTCTATTACTGTCACTGCTGTTGGTAATGTAAAATAACTAATGCTTTGGTTGGACAGGTGTGCAGCCGTCTTTAGTCATGCATGGACAGTTCCAAAGTCAGTAATATCAGTAAGAAATTATCCACAAATGGACACAAGTTGTGATATTTATCATGATATGATAAAAAGCATGCCGCTGTGATAGTTTCATATCAAGCAATACTTGTTTGAATGAAACTAACGCTACCATACATATTAGTTTCGCTATGAGTCGCCAACCTTTAAATTGTTTTACTGCTGCTATCAATACTAGTACTATTATCATTACAGACGTTTGATTCATGTCTTTAATGATGTCTTTATTCCATGTAGATACCAGTCTGCCAACAAGCACGATACATGTGCTGTGATAGAAAAACAACTAACTGGAATGCATTAATACAACTATTAAGCACCTCTTGGCATTTGTTGCTGACATGACAAAATTCAAATATTAATGTAAACCATAGATATAAATGTAAACCATTTCATGAGTACATGCATAATAAACTGTGCTTATCTGAGACAATTATCCCTCTCTTCTACTGCTTTTATGACATTTAATCTGCCGCACACACATCATAATGTGGTTATGAGGACTCTGACATGATCCATCCCTCTACCAGTTTAAACACGTAACAAAATAACTTAGTACATTTGAATGAATACTTCTACCTTTACTACTACCACTAGTACTGCTGCTTCTGGTTTT
This sequence comes from Macroramphosus scolopax, assembly GCA_901007825.1. NCBI lineage: Eukaryota > Metazoa > Chordata > Actinopteri > Syngnathiformes > Centriscidae > Macroramphosus > Macroramphosus scolopax. Next base: position 25,483 of record CAAKHC010019093.1, read on the forward strand.
TGCAACTAATGCATCTGCTGCGACCATTACATCATTACAAAACACAAGTTTATTAATATTAATGTCTCCAAAATGCTTGCTTACACTCACTTGTTCCTTTGGTGCTTAGCGGTTGTGAGGGAGGTATCTTAGGATCAGCTGAAACACAACAAAATGCAAGTTCAGCCGGTTGCTCATTAATAAGCAGCTGGATATTACGAATGAGCAAAAAGTCAACTTCTTCGCAAAGGGAGACTCATGCGACAGAATGTGGGTCAAACAACAAAACCTACACATGCAACTTGTTGTCTTTTATGTGGTGACTAGGCCCCGATTTGTAACACATGCTTTCTGTTATACATTTGAAATATCTACGCCAGTTATGTGATTACCTCAGACTTGAGAAATCTCTCTCCATTGAACAGAGTACATGCTTTTGTTTTTACAAGTTTTTGTACCCGTCAACCATCCTGCTATAGTGTTTACAGGGAACATGTGGTCACTCATGCAGTTTCAACAGGGTCTGAAACAGTCCCACAATTTTAGCACCAACTTCCAATTATCTCTGGCCTTTTAGCAGATCTTTATCTCAACAGGGGTTGGTTGTCTGTCTGTAAGCAGGATTGCGCAAATCTACCTCAAACATAGTGAAGAGGTAGATTTTGGGTCAGATCCGTTTTACATGATGCAAAATGTCCTTCTTTTTTTTCTTTACCTTGGATTTGGCAGAGGTTTGCCAACACTGCATAATCAAGCAATTTTTGTGACGAGCCCTAGAGACTCTGCAGACGACAACTACTTATAGCCTATGACCACAGTCAAGAGAAGCACTCCTCTACTGCATCTACAGCAGTGAGGCAGCGCAGGAAATCCTGTTTGCATGGCAGCTGACATAGATTTGAAAGAGCTGTGCATTAAAAAGATATTTTTTTGTTTAGAAATAAACATATTTTATGTTGAATATTCATGATTGATTGCTTCAAGTGCGAAGAATAACAGGACTTACGTATACATGTGAGTCTGGATGTCGTCCACACACAATCACATTCTTTACATTCACATCTGATGAGATTTGAGGTTCCAGCCATCCTCACATACCCATCAACACAGGTGTAGCGGAAGGTATTGCCTGTGGGGTATCTTCTCTTTGGTGGACGTTTAGTCAGCTCATGCTCTGGAATGTTTGAACACAGACAGTCGACTTTGCCTGGAAGAAATTTGCAAGGTGGATGTGGGGATGTTATTAGTTTGTGATAATAAAGGATAAAAATAGGGGCCTAGGCAAAGGTTAAATTATGGTTTACAGTTAATTTAGTAATTACTTTACTGTTACTCCATTGTATGTCATAATAAATTTGTAGTTTAATCAGTGACGCTGGCGAGAAGTAAAGCTTTCTTAAATCAAGATTCAACAGGATTTCCTGCTACATGGTATTTACTCATTACAGAATTAAACTGAATCATACTGAGAAATCATGGTTCAGAACTGAATCTGGAAATGAAGTATCTGTTTATACAGTATGAAACATTGTTAGTAAGTTGTACGTTTTGTTACAGATTCTAATGACTGGACTTTAATTTGGATTTGTAGAAAGAAAATGTTTATCCGATTAAAAACGTTAGAGAGAGATCACTTGAGTTAATGTGTGAAATGAGGTTCACTTACCGTCATTGGAACATACAGTGTAGGTCATCATGAGGCATATAGACAGTGAAAGTGAAACCAGATCCATCGGACAGCTCTAATGAAAAATAAAAACATGCTCACCAACTAAACCATAAGCAATATTGACCATCCTCACTGCAAAATGACTTCCTGCTGTGTAGCAGTTTCGTTTTCATTCACCACCACACCTCATACTAATATTCAATACATGCCTAAAAAGGTTGGATCGTCTCGCCCCCAGGCACCATGTTTGTAGTTTTACATCACAAATATCACACCATAGTGGATCACTCATCCTATCTGTTTTCACTTGAACCAATACATTATCCAGCCATGCCTTGGTATTGTATTATCGCTGGAATGACAGCAAAACAGTAATCACCCACACGTTTTACGTTGTAAAGAGGAGACGAGTACAGCGGTCGCAATAAAACTCCTCCGGCCGCTAGGTGGCAAGAGACGTAAAATGTCACATGTTGTCGTTGACTGTCGCTCTTGGGTTAGTGTTGTTGTACCGCTGCTGCCTTTCGACGCGGACGGCAAGGGTTGGAGCTAACGTCATAGCAAAAGGGCTGTTAAAACTTCAAATTTAGTTCATGTACAGATATCCCTAACACCGGTAGGTTGGAAAACTAGCAAAATGAACAAAATTGTGTTTTGAACATGATTCGTTAAGGAGCAGACTGTTGGTAGCTATATTAGCATTAGCTATCGTTAGCCATTAGCCATCTCCTCTTGGCCTGGTCTGAAATAACCTAAATGTTACTCATATTTAAGAGACTAATGATGTGGGGATGCCGTTGCATTTAAAAAATACTTCAGTGAGTTACAAAACATTCAGTTACCTAGTTTTGAAACTTGAGTTGGGACGTTACCTTGTTACCTCATGCCGGCACTGTAGACCAAAAGATGCTCTTTGACTATATTTCCAGTTTAATTGAATGAAAATGAAACCTGTCTGCAGGCAACAGAGGCACTGACCCGCAGCAATGTCGTTGTATGATGACCTCGGCGTGGCTGCCAGTGACACCAAGACCGAAGGCTGGTCCAAGAACTTCAAGTTGCTCCAGTCTCAGCTGAAAGTGAAGAAGGCAGCTCTGACCCAGGCCAAGGTAGGCACACACAATATGTAATTATCAAGTTATTGATGTGAAAAGTTGCTGTTAAAATGTTAGTGGTAAAAAAAAAGAGAAAAGAATGTATCTGTTAGCAGATATCTATAAAAATGTCAATGAATAAAGGGGCACTTAATGGAAAATGATATTGAATATATTAATGTGACAACAAACACATGATGAAGTGTACATGCACTGTAGAAAATGTATTGACATTAAAAAAAGTATTCACAAGTCCGAACAATTACATCATGTAAACGGTAAGGGCCATTCTGTATATGTTTAATGTATGTGTGTACAGACGCAGCGGATGAAGCAGGCCACTGTCTTGGCTCCTGTCATTGATCTAAAGAGAGGTGGCTCCAGTGAGGAGAGACAGATCACAGACACTCCTCCACATGCTGCCGCTGGACTCAAGGTTTGTGCTAATCACTGAACAGGGACCTTAGATCACGTGTTAATACTGATCTATGATAATTTGATACAGAGCAGTGTATGAGGTTGACAGGCAGCTTCTGAAAGATCGTTAATCTGACTAATATTTTGGACTTCCTGTGTTTTAATGTGTTCTTCAGGATGCGGTGCCTAGTGGTTTCTCATCTGGAGACGTACTAATCCCATTAGCAGATGAGTATGACCCAATGTTTCCCAATGACTATGAGAAGGTGGTGAAGCGACACAGAGAAGAACGACAGCGGCAGAGAGAGCAGGAGCGGCAGAAGGAGATCGAGGAGAGAGAAAAGTACAACAATGGGTGTTTATTCTTCTTTGGACATGGACTCATTGGTCCATGTACATCTGTTGTCACATCTGTAGTCAAGTGCTGTATTATGTTGAGGCACAACATAATGCAACTGTCATTGCATGCTTGATCACACCAGCAGTGATACAAGTCAACACTTTATTGTTCTGTCCCATGAGTACTCAGTGGTCATATTTAACACCTGATTAAATATCAAAACTGTTGTTTTGCAGGAAAAGGAAAGACCGGCACGATGGAGGAGCACCAAGTGGTTTCTCCAGGTTTCCTGCAGAAGAGGGCGAGTCAGATGAGGAGGAGGATTATGAGAAAGAGCGGAGGAAACGAAGTGAGAATTTTTCAGGGTTCAAGTTGTTCATATTACTGCATTACTGCCAATGTAAAATCGAATGAAATTAAAAACACATTTTCCTTATTACAGCCAAATTCATTACAGAGCTTTAAAAATGTTACTTAATGGAATAGTCTGAAAGCTGTTAATAATTGTTTACCACAAACCAAATTGTGTACTAATGCAATTAGTACGCTGATTAGTTTATGGTGTCAACATTGACCGCCACATATAGATTTTTTTTATACTTGTACTATTTAAAATGGGTAAAATCTTATTCAATTGTACAGCTACATGCAGCGCATTGATTGGCTTCGACTCGCTTTCACGTTCTCTAAAAAAAAAACAAGTTACACTAAGGAGAGAACTTTTACTTGTTTTATATCTTGTTATGTTTAACGTGTTTGTTTTAACTGTCTTTCTCAGCTATGGGTGGTGCTGCCATCGCCCCTCCTTCATCACTTATGGACAGAGATGGTAAGTAAGATGGTCTGTCAGCTAAAATGTTATTTTAATAACAGAAAATAATAGTCAGAAAAATAAACCCATCTGTCTGTTCCTGAATTGTACAATTTATCATACAAGAGAAAGCAAACTGCATTGTAATCATGTTCAAAATGTCCTGGAGGCACTTGATGTTGGGATTTGATTGGAGGGTAATAATTAATGGCTTGTGTACTTAGTGGAAGTTTATTTTAGCAATTTATCAGTTATCTAAACTGTATATTAGCCATATGCACTTGGAGCATATTTGTCAGTGTGTGTGTGACATTATGCATGTTAATCGATTGATAAACAATAAGCTATTACTACAAACCTATTACCTGAACATTCAAGAACATGAGTATTCTTTCAGACAGCACAGAAGGACGATTAAATGGCGTTTCAGTTGGACTTTCATAGTTTGACTAATTAGCAGAGACGCATTTGTCCAGCAGGGGGCGGTATTGTTCAAAATGTAGGCTTAATTTCTGGTACAGTACCCAAAGTACCTAATGAAAATGAACAAATACAATAACCTGATGAATATTATAATTGTTATTAATATTATTAGTATTTGGAAATATTTCTACGAGCTTGTGCTCCTCAGTTCAACATATATGTCAACAGTGGCGGTGTTTTTCTGCAATAGGTTCCACTTCATACCCCTACGAGGATGAAGGTCGCCCACCCAGAGCCTCAAAGGCCGCCATCCCTCCACCCATGTATGATGACTCAGACCGGCCTCGTTCACCTCCCGGACCAACCAGTTCCTTCCTCGCCAACATGGGGTGGGTGGTATACACATGTTTTGCACCTGCATTCATTTTCTGGTAGCCTAAAATTGAATGATTTAAGTCAGGGGCACAGGATTTTTGTCCCCACAATGTGAGGAATAGCAATGAGACACAGTCACGCATGCATCAGCAGTCAAGTCATGTTCTTGTATGACATTAGGCATAATTCTAAATATTTCCGCTACTTTGCTACCATAATAGATGGAAATGCTAATTCAAGCATTTAGTTCAAACCCACAATAACTGATTTTGTTGGCCTCTGTTTGGCAATGGAAACAAGTAAAACTAAACACTTATTATCAAGATACAAAGTTGTTTGCAAACAGTTACCTAGCGGTATATATATATATTCCTATTCCTGCAGAGGTACAGTGGCCCACAAAATCATGCAGAAGTATGGCTTTAAAGAAGGCCAAGGCTTGGGAAAGCATGAGCAAGGCCTGAGCACAGCACTGTCAGTGGAGAAGACCAGCAAGAGAGGCGGAAAGATCATCATAGGGGATATTGCAGAAAAACGTAAGTGTGCCGTTTGTGTACTTTTCTTGCAAACGCCACTTCCAGTGTTGCCAGTTTGTGTGTGGTTGTCTGGTTTCACTGTAACCATTTTAATAATTGTTTTGCCTGTAAGTGTATTTTTAGAATCAGACAGATGTTTAACTGTGACTTTGTGTTCATGTGTTTGTGTGTGACTGAGCAGCCGGCTCCAGCCAGATAGGCTTGGCTGAGACTTCACTTGGAGGCTTCGCAGGTTGGACTCCATTCTCATTTTCTCTCTCCCATACACTGAATATGCTGTTATCTTTATCTATTATTCATAAGTGTGTGTTTGCATGTGTTTGATATCATGTACTGTATTTTTTCATCTATTGTTACAATTAGTTATAATATTGAGAATGTTTCAAAATCAGCAGCTGTCAAACCTCTTATGTGATGATATATTTGGATACTTGCAGCTTCTTCCCCTTGATGAGTGTTATTCATGCTCCCAATTCATGTTTTCTAGTCAATGCTCTAATCTGTGCTCAGGTTTTAATTATAAGGTAGTTTTACTTTAAAATACCTCTAAGGCATTTCTATACCTGGCATCTTTCTGTTTTCTTTAACATAGTCCTCAAACCCTTGGACATGAACAATAAGATAAATCCACAGTAGACAGTCTTTATACCTGAGGGTTAGAATTCACACTTACAGGAGGTCATGAGCAATATAAAAACATGAGAACAGGTTATTTATCAACCTTAACTAGGCAATAAACTATAGCTGAGATGGAGTGTCTAATTATATTTTATTTAAAAAAATAAATAAACAGAACAGACTTTAGCTGTTTTCTGGGTGCAGTGCTCTCTTATGACCACTAGATGTCGTGTTGGATTTGAGGTTCATCACTGCACAGTGCTATAGTCTATTAAGAGATCCTCTTTCAAGGAGATCCACAGCTCATCAACAGGAAGTCTTGTTATCAGCACTGTGAACAGTACAGAATGAGTAAGAAGACGAGAATACAGTCACTCTCTGATCTTTATGGCCACTGATCCTTGTTCAGGAACCATAAGTCTTACTGTCTGAGGTCAACCAGGGAACAGATGATAAGTATAATATGCAGTATGTATGTACATGTAGTGTCCTTTCGAGCAAAGCATTTATCCTTTTCTTAGTAATTTGTTTTAGGTATACAAATAAAGGTTTCTTAGCACCATAACACAATAAGAGCACTAACTTCAGATATGAAAATACACCAGGCATTACGAAAGGAGATATCACATGAATTCTGCAACTGGTATTTCATTTGTATTGAATTCAATTCCTAGTCTTGAACAATACAATGTGATATGATACAACTTATTGTTATACTCATTCCAGTTGCTCCATCCAGCAGCTGGTAAATATTCTTGGGGGAAAACAGAAGTACACATGACCTTTGTCTTTGTTTCCATCAAACTAGTGGACGGCAAGAAGTCAGACGCAAACCCGCTTACGGAGATCCTTAAAAACCCAACCAAAGTGGTCCTGCTGCGGGTATGTGTTTGTTTAAGTTCTCCCTAAATCATAAGCAATTAGCACACCTGCATGAAATACAAGACCTTCAAGGAAAAAGAGCATAGGCTGTCGTGCACCCAACAAATTGACTTATTGGTCAACCAAATTGATTAGAAAACAAGATATGTTACAATCTGAGGCACTTTACTTTGTTTTTTAATAATTTTCTTGTGGGAAGTCTTTTAAATGAGACTTTTTAATTATTGCTGTGTTTAAACCGAATACATGCATCGGCTCATTTACATCAATGGGCTCTCCCCTCATTGGAGCCCAAATTGGTCTCGCATCAAATCTGCGGTTTGAAGCAAGGCACATTATCTTCGAAAGTTGTGAGTTGCTCCTGGAAATAATTCCTGGGTAAGAATAGTGTTATGAAGGAGGGAAGCTGTAACAATACAAGAACTTGTAAAGGAAAGTCAATATATTTTCTCTGCATTACAACCATTTTCACAAGTATGTTTGCCGCACATATCAAGAAAATGCACTTTAGACACCAGCAGTGAACTCAAATTTCATGATCTCTATCAGAGGTTGGTTCAGTATTTGTTGAAATGACATCATAATATAGTAGCCCCATGCAAGTGACATCTATGTTTGCTGTTTAGAACATGGTTGGTCCCGGAGAGGTGGACGAAGACCTGGAGGGAGAGACGAAAGAAGAGTGCGAGAAATATGGCAAAGTGGTTAAATGTGTCATCTTTGAGGTGAGCGAAAATCAATTAGAAGGTTTAACTAGACTGAGCTACTTTATTGATCAAACAGGACAAACACACTTTCCTCTTCAGATTGCAGATGTACCTGAAGAAGATGCTGTCAGGATATTTCTGGAGTTCGAAAGGGTGGAGTCGGCCATCAAAGGTTGGTGTTTTCTCATTTATGACCCATGAATGAGAACACATGCATCAGGTCACGTTGCCTCCAAATGGATTGGGTGTCACAACAGCTCCTTTTTTGACGCTCCAAACTGAACCTGCAAATGTTGCCTGCGACACTTTCTTTCCTTGTTTCTGTCCACTTTTACTGGTTTATAATGATAATTAGACAGCAGCTGTGTTTTTAATGGTAGATCAACTTGATGTTATTGCATCACCTTCTTTCTCCCTTGTATAACTGCTCTATTAATGTGGGTGAAAGTGTGTCCCCTTCTAAATGGGTTGTCCCAGATCAGAGACAAGCTGAGAATCGTCTCCCTGTGGTGTTACACCATAAGTGGCCCAGCAACCCAGCCGTCTCCCTACGGCTCCGTGCAGGACTGCGCTCTCAGAAAGCGGGGCAGACACTCAAAGAACGATGTGGGATTGTGTTCAAGCACCACACTGCATTTGTTTCTATAGATGATGATGATGGTACCTTTCATTATTGCCATGGAAGAACTTCTCTTTCATGTTGTTCCTATCTAGGTAGTTCAGAGGTCATGTGCATGGCATCAGGGTCAAGATGACCCCTGTATTTAGTTGCAGAGCAAATGATGAAGTGTCAAGTTCACTGCAACTTGACTGGTTGGTGGAGGTGTACAACCGTGAGGCGGTAATTCTAGATCCTTAGCATCAAGAGCGCCAAAAGAAACCGATTACCAGATTGAGCCACACTCGGTGTGAGATTGTTTATTGATAAACAGGAGTTGATTCATGGAGTCAATCCCTGAGTTTTTTGTCTCTCCTCCACTCTGTTTATTTCTTCAGTCCAAATCCAAACTTGTATCAAAGGGCATTAAGTAGCAGTGGTTTACTGTCGTAATCAATATCCTGATTGATTAGTTTGTTATTTAAGCACTATGTAAAGTTCACGCTTTTATGGACATCATTTGTTGTGACTTAATGGAAACACGACTACAAGCCACTGAGGTGCTGCTTCGTGAGCCAGGAGGTCACATTAATAATCGTAATAATATAGCCTGCATCGATCTACATGCACTTACATTCATTGACAACTGTCATGCAAACAATCAAACGAAAGCTCGATGGTCGGCCACTCTACACTAATGCGACGGATTAAAAACTGTTTGCTTTCACTAGTAAGCAGTGATACTTAGATATAGTCCTACTTATCCTGTTGTTGAAAGGTTTATCCTTCTAACTGTCCCTCTCCTCTGCAGCTGTTGTGGATCTGAACGGACGTTACTTCGGCGGACGAGTCGTCAGGGCCTGCTTCTACAACCTAGACAAGTTTAGGATTTTCGACCTGGGCGAGCAAGTCTGAAATGCAACAACTGCAGACATGATTAAAATCACAACCTCTTCTGACATGTACATAAACCTTTTTTTTTTTTTTTTTTTTTTTTTTTTTTAATGACTTGAACAGCAGTGATGTGTCTGTCTGAGTCGGAGGATGTCTGTGTTCTTTCCAGAGATGAAAAATACCTTTTTACGTCAACAAATTAAGGAAGTAACCTGTCTGGTTTGCTTTTTTTATGTACTGTACATTTATTATTATACCAAGCAGGAGTTGAGCATACACATGTCAGTAGATCAATTATTCTGTATAAAATGAAATAGTTGTTTTTATGCTTCTAGGGAAGGATGGAGGAGCTAATAACATGAAGAAGCCTAGTTTCTCTCTCAGAATTTTGTCTGACATAACTAGTTCCACAATAGCGTTAAAACATCTCAGGGGCCCGAGAGTCTTAACTTAGCCCTGATGGATTATGAGAAGGGGACTGGGACGGTGAACAGCCTCATTGAGAACTTATGTAAGTGTCGCCTGAGGCCCTGGAGGGTTTGGTGAAAGACGTCAGGAGTGATCCCACCGGAGCAGGTTTAATTCAAATCAGGGGAAACAGACTAGAAGAGAGACCCCTTTGAGAGATTTCATTGAAGCTGCAGGGTAGCTGAGGTCAAAGGTCAAAGCAATGTGATAGAATGGGAAGACGCTATGGGTTAAAAACAGACTACTGACCAACTGCAAAGACTAGTCCCCTGCTCAAGTTTACGTTATTTATGTTTCATGTATGAGAACAGGTGTCAAAATCAAGTTCATCATAACAAGTGCAGCTTCTCAGAACAGTGTGCAATCTACTTCTCTGAAGGTGCACGCACTATGTAAGGAACACTCTATTGGGAAAGCAAAGAATTGTTTACAAAATGAAATACACAACCACATTGACGCTGTTTGCTGCACCATCGGACAGATCACAATGCAGAGAGCAGGGAAATCATATGAATTCTCACCATCAAATTTCAAATGAGGTGCAACCCTCAAAATGCAGACATTTCAGGGCCAGCAGCCGATTTGTTTTAGCTACGTTTACGTCTGTCATTGCAGTCTGTACATGTATGTAGGAACCATGCTTGACACTGATGGTGGAAGCGTGTTCTGAACGTACATATCACACCTGAGCAATGTGATTGGCTATTCGCAGCTGATGGGTAAGGCAGCCTGTCAAACTCTGACCTACATACCAGTGGGTGTGACATGAGACGGGGTTGCCAGGTCAAGATGCATGTGGCTCAAACTGTCTTCAGTGTCATCTTATGCTGTGTATGGGTGTCTACGGTGATCTGGATATGTTGTCCCATTTCTCTTGAGTACATTTCTTACACATCTATCATAGAACAAGACAGAACACAGCTTCAGATGAATAAACAGATCCTTTAATGGAGTCACTGTTAACTGATTTGCCGGACGTCAACAGGGATTGGCTCAAGCTCCCTGCAACCGTGTACAGGAGGAGGGATGAATGAATAAATTCTGATGCAGGACCCTTATATCGCTGCTTATTGTGCAGACCAGGTTGTGAAATCTTCCAGATATACTGTTCTAAACTAAAGCAAATACATTTTAAAATACTGAACTGTTATGAAATGGAGAAAGAATTTGATACATTTTTATCCTTTTCCATCACAGGTTGTCTGTCCTGCCTTTCCTTAGAAAGACAACTCAAAATAACAAGGCGGCAAAGTTCTTACTCTGAATGACCTGATTCTATTCACATCTGTATAAAGTTTAAAAAAACATAGCTGAATTTGCTTCAGTTTGTTTCTACAGTTGTGCTGAAAGAACTACGAAGGAAGATGATACATATGATATATGATATAGTGTTATCCCCTTTTAAAAAAATATAAAAACTGCATCTGTGTTCCCATAAACTTTATCTTTCTAAGGCCGCCTTTAAAAATGGTTTCACTATCAGGACAAACAACAGATACAAACCACGTTTGGTTTCTCAACCTAATTTTTCATTTCACAATATCTGACTTTGCTTATCCAAGTTCAAATTTATTTTTAACCCAGTTTAACGAGGACATAATTAGTTAGGATGGTGATCAATGTACAAACAACCATACTGTGTTTTGTCTCAGCTGCCTGTTTGCCACTTTGGTTAATAAAGTAAATAAGGAATCAGCTCTAGAGACTTAGACATTTTTTGTAAAGGTTGTACAGAGTTCAGAAGGTGTTCAAAGTATCAAGTTGATGCAAGAGAGGAGTTTCAGTACAAATTGATGAAAAGAAGTAGTTTCGTAAGTAATTTGGGCTGATATATTAAACATTATTTACAGTAGAGCCAAACCTAATTTTCAAACTCGTAAGAGCATCATAAATTACTGTTCTTTGAAGTACTATGGGACATTTTACATTAAAAGGAAAAAAGTTGAATGAGGTCGTTGAGACATGCACATGTCACAAGCAGTAGATTCTCCCATTAAGATTCACTAACTGTCAAAAAGCTTTTAACGTGATGATTTATATTGTGTTTGAAATGAAAAGTGATAGATCAGATGCTGTGTGTGTGTGTGTATGTATGTGTTTGTGTTTTTGTGTGCTTGCAGTTTCAAATGGGAGTTTACATACACATCATGGACATGAATGTCATGGGAATATTGGGCTTACAATGATATCTGTGAACTGGTATTTTTCTGCGTCAGAAAGATTTTACGGTCAAACGAGACAAATGTTAAATTGTTTGGCCACAATGACTGGAGTTTGTTTTTTTTACGCATAATGGCGACGACTTCAACCCAAAGAACTCAGTACAAACTGTTAAGCATGGTGGTGGTAGCATCATGCTTTGGGGCTGTTTTGCTGCCAGGGGAACTGGTGCATTGCACAAAGTGGATGGAATAATGAAGGAGGATTCTTCAGCATATCCTTAAACCATGAGCTAGATGTTTGAAACTTGGACAAGGTGTTCCAATAGGACAATGACCCTAAACAGACATCAAGGCTGGGTTTTGAATGGATGAAGCAAGCAAACATTAACATTAAGCCTGACATCAACCCCAGCGGAAATATGTGAGCTGTGCTTAAAAGTCGGCCGAGAATATCCAACCAGAATTCTCACAGTAGCTTGTTGATGGCTACAACCAAATAGTAGGCCTGTTATATGTTTGTTATTGACCATGTATTGAAAATCTTATCGCAGAAAACCCTACATAAATTCAGATCTGTGTGTACTAAATCCTTGTTTCTTTTCTCAATTAAATGATATTATGTGATGTAAAATCATTCTGCCCCTGAAGAAGAAAAGTTCATGTACATGTGAACTGTAGATACATTACAAATGGAAATGACAGGATTGATTTACACTTTTAAACCTTTTGGAATTAAATGTTTAATTCTTTAAACTACTCATTCCCCAGCTGTCAATCAAACTGTATATATTCTGATCTTATTTCAATATAATTTATCAAGGGAGTTTGGTTCTCCCTCAACATTTCCCTTCAAAACTCTTTAATTAATGAAATGATGTTTATTCCATCAGGGCTTAGTAAAGTCTATACCAAAATGCAATGTGTAATTATCCTGTATGACTCAAAAACCCACGATGGGGAAGCTGAGTGAGACTCTGCACGTATCCCCACGTTTCATCTGAGTGTCAAAACTGGAGGAGCCAGTAGAAGTGGGAAACGTGATGACATTCAAATAAAATTTAATTAAACACCATATACAGCTCTGGTTAGAAACAATCATCATTTGTATTTTTAGCAACATAATATCATATGATAAAAGCAATGCAGATTAAAAGACTCAGTTGCATTGAACAGAAAGGACTGTTCTAAAAGAATATGCATCTATATTAAAACTACACACAGACATTTCGGACGTGCGCGAGTTACTGTTGCCACATGTAAGTCGGTCATCCTCATAGATGCCACAGGGGGGCGCTGTGAGAGAGACCGCTAGTGAGAGAGAAAGAGTGTGTGTGTGTATGTGTGTGTGTGTGTGTGTGTGTGTATGTGTGTGTGTGTGTGTGTGTGTGTGTGTGTGTGTGTGTGTGTGTGTTCAGGTTCGTCGACGCAGTCACGTTACCTCGTAGCCGGGCGGGGTTAAATAGCGGATATGCGGCGCACACCGGCAGATTAGCCCGGCTCATCGCGCCGAAGAGACACCGAACTACCCGGTTCA
>CAAKHC010019093.1:39009-52967 GCA_901007825.1 Macroramphosus scolopax
CACAATTTGTTATGCACATTCACTAAAGTTATTGCAGGCAACAGAACCCCTGTTTTACTTTTGGAGAGTTCCTGGGAACACACAGTGTGTGTGTGTGTGTGTTCAGGTTCGTCGACGCAGTCACGTTACCTCGTAGCCGGGCGGGGTTAAATAGCGGATATGCGGCGCACACCGGCAGATTAGCCCGGCTCATCGCGCCGAAGAGACACCGAACTACCCGGTTCATTCCGCTTAAAGCGAAGTGGCTCCTGGTCAGACAGCCACCGGCTCTTTTTTGTCGTTTTTCACCGGGATTTAACCGGCTCGACTACCTTGTGCTGTGTCGCTCTTTCGTGTCTAAGGAATGCCCAGAGAGCTGACCCAGAACAGGACCCAAAAGATCTGGGTTCCTACCAAGGATGACAAACCGGCACCACGGAGAGGTAAAAACCCTTTCACATTATCTGGTGTTTCCATGATACGTATAATTTTCTTGCTTGGTATTGCTAGACAAGGGTTATCCTAACTCTATACAGCCTTAAGTGGTTTTACACGAACTTATACAGTGTTTAATATGAATTTGTCAGTATTAGATTGGCAAGGGCTAAGGCGTGTATGGAGCTAGCATAACTGTTACATGTAGTATAATCGCTAGCACCACTATAATAACATCACATTATTACTTCACGTAGAACGAAAACCGTTCTGTACATTTTTTTGGTAATATTATATATTCGATATATGTAACGTTATTTATAGTTTTACTCTGATGTATCAGAGCCTTCAATGCACCTGTCCTACATCTGTACGCATGGCACGTCACTGCCCGGCATCCGGAGCTTGACAAAGCAGCGATCACCATGGTTACCACAGTGCCTTGCAGCCGGCACACTGTTCATTGGTGGGTCGGCAGCACATGTGCATGGTGCGACCCTGATGCTGTAGTCTCCTTCCTGGTTTCCTAATTTGACGTACGAGGAGACTATAGATGAGGAAAAAGTCGCCTCTGGCGGTTTTTGTAGCAACTCATCACCACATTTAGTCTGAAACTTTGGCAGGGTTAATGTGTCTTCTTGCTTTATTGTACATTTATAAACTCAGGAGGACAGAGATAAATCTCCTATACTTTGTATACATCTGGAATCACATTTGCCACTAACCTCTGCTGTGGCTCAGTAATTATTGATGAATGACTTTGTTTTATTGATTAATGAGGAAAAATAATGCAGTCGATGCTAGAGGACCACTGGTAACTGTTTCAGAATTCAGAGTTTTACGTAACTGAGATGGAGGAGAAGGATGAATCAGGTGTCTGACTGTGATCTAAGAGCTTGATCCAAATCTCCTCTCTTAGTGGCTCTTGTTTTCTCGAAACAAGATTAGCAAAGTAAGCACTTCTGATCGCTACAAGCGTAGTGATGGATGAGGACAAGGAGCCTGGGCACCTGGTTCAAATAAGGCCTATTGAAGCTGGAAACGTGACATAAGAGGTGAAGTTATTTCTTCAGCCCAAAGGGCTTGAATGGTGTTTCACCAACCTATGCCCTGCTTTACTCCAGCTCTCCCACTCTTTCCAGGGAATCCAGGGAGACAGGCAGCAGCCTGCTATCTTGTGAAATACAATCTCCAATGTGCCTTGAATGGAGTTACAGTATAGCTTGGCAAGTGAAAACAACACTCTTGGAAATGTGGTCATAGTGTTCAGAAGTGGGTCAGATGTGCAGTGAGGTGAAACTAAAGCCAGAGTCTGGGGCAGCAGCTCTGTGGGAGCGAGTCAGCATGAAGAAAAGAGGTTCAGGGGTTATGCTCCTCCAATGTTCTTGTATTTATGTACACACTGTTGTCATGAGATATTCCCCCTGTCATCCCTCTGTGCAGCGGCTGGCACCCCGCACTTTGTCAACCCCCCCACTGTCATTGTGATGGTTGGCCTGCCGGCTCGAGGCAAGACATACATGTCGAAGAAACTCACCCGCTACCTCAACTGGATTGGCATGCCCACCAAAGGTACACAATGTAACCCGAACGCTCAAACTTGTGCAGTTTGTTCAGCTGCTTATCAATGAAACAATGACACTATGCCTGGAAGCATATTTCCACCCTCCGGACGTTGTATTCATTCTTGTTGCCTCCTGGTGTGTGTGTTGCAGTCTTTAATGTTGGAGAATACCGCAGGGAAGCGGTTAAGAACTACAGCTCCTATGATTTCTTCAAGCCTGACAATGAGTGTGCTCTGAAAATCAGACAGTAAGTCCTGCACATACATAAACACAATCACGACAATCAGTTGTTTATATTTATATATCTCCCTGTCTTTGTTCTTCAGGCAGTGTGCCTTAGCAGCCCTGAGGGATGTCAAGTCTTACTTACAGGATGAGGGAGGCCAAGTGGCGGTGAGTTTCCCATCATATGCATCACCTATTTTATGAAAGGCAAGGCATTGTGAAACACAACTCATATTATTTCATGTCTCCTTCAGGTCTTCGATGCAACAAACACAACAAGGGAAAGGCGAGACATGATCCTCCAGTTTGGCAGCGAGAACAGTTTCAAGGTAGGCGCTACTACGGTAACCTGAGGACTTAAAGGAATGCCAGTTCAGCAACTTTGAATAACATTTCCTTTCCTTTTTTACCACCTAGATCTTTTTCATCGAGTCCCTCTGTGAAGATCCCAACGTTATCGCATCGAACATCATGGTGGGTCATACACACAGTGTCACATCTCCTCCTGGCTGCTGTGTGATACAAAATTAAATGTTAATAACTCTCTGGCATCAGGCTTGTGTGAATTTCCATATGACACTCTTCCTCCCTCTCCAGGAAGTGAAGGTGTCGTGTCCAGATTACCGTGACTGCAACAAAACTGATGCCATGTTGGACTTCCAGAGGAGAATTGAATGTTACAAAGCCAGCTACCAACCCCTGGACCCTGATGAGCACGACAGGTAAAATATAAGCAAAGATTTTGCCAGGGCTTCTGCCATGTCCAATAGAAATTTGGCTTAAATCGCTCATTCCGTCCTGTTTGTTCTCTTCCTCTAGGAATCTGTCCTTCATCAAGGTGATAGATGTGGGCCGCCGGTTCCTTGTCAACCAGATCCAGGATCACATCCAGAGTAAGATTGTCTATTACCTGATGAACATCCACGTCCAGCCCCGAACCATCTACCTGTGTCGGCATGGAGAGAGCACAGACAACCTAGAGGGACGGCTAGGTGGCGACGCAGGCCTCTCACCGCGGGGTAGACAGGTAGGAAGAGCCACAGAGGGCAGCTCAGATTTGATGATAAATTTATAGCAACCAGATGGTAAAAAGCTGTTTGTCCCATGTAGTTTTCAACGTCCCTGGCTGGGTTTGTGGAGGAACAGCAACTGAAGAATCTGAAGATCTGGACCAGCCAACTGTGCTGCAGCATCCAGACAGCCGAGCACCTGGGAGTCCCGTATGAGCAATGGAAGGCTCTCAATGAGATAGACGCAGTGAGTAGCACTCTTTCAACACACAACTGTTTTGTCCTCCGGAATGAAATGTTTTACACTTGTTGTTTTGGTTTTAGGGAGTTTGTGAGGAGATGACCTACAATGAGGTTAAAGAGAAATTCCCAGAGGAGTTTGCTCTCAGAGATGAAGATAAATACTACTACCGCTACCCTGCTGGAGAGGTACAGACAGTTTAACACAGCCACAATCCCAAAATAACCCAAATTACAATTTCAGTCATTGACAAGCAACTCCACTTCTGTAAACTTACTATAACTTAAACCAACCATCCTGATTGCAGTCCTACCAGGACCTGGTCCAGCGGGTGGAGCCGGTCATCATGGAGCTGGAGAGGCAGGAGAACGTCCTGGTTATCTGCCACCAGGCTGTCATGCGCTGCCTGCTGGCCTACTTCCTGGATAAAAGTGCAGGTGGGTACTGCAGATCCCATAAGCCCTGCAGTTTAGTTTTTAACTGCACTGATACAGAAATGAAAAACACTGTCAGACCCCTGTTTAAGTCTGGTCTTGGCAACATCCAACCAGTTTGTGTGATATATTGTTGCAGATGAGATGCCCTACCTGAAGTGTCCCCTTCATACAGTGCTGAAACTCACACCTGTGGCCTATGGATGCAAAGTAGAGTCCATCTCCCTGAATGTGGAGGCAGTGAACACCCACAGAGACAGGCCGGAGGTAATTCTTGATAACAGATTATATCCCACTGAACTATTGTAGGGTGATGCATTATTATAATGTATTTTTACATGAAACCCCCAGATCTGCACCTATCTATTCTTGCATTGTTAAAAGAATCCAGTCCCTATAATACTCCCCTGCATTTCTGAGTGTGAGTCTCTAAGTATAATGTCTGTTACCCTGCAGGAGGTGAGGAGGGGACCTGGCACCTTGCTCAGGAGGAACAGTGTGACTCCTCTGACCAGCCCTGAGTCAAACATCAAGAAACCTCGCATTGATGACCTGGACGAGCCTCCCATCCAGGAGCTGCCCCCCTCTGTGGCTTCACTGGCCCTCTGCAGCCCGTCACACCTCCCTCTTGCCCTGGCCGGACAGGTTGGTTCATCATAAAGTCAAACATAATCACACTTAGAAGTGAAACAAATAAAGGTAAAGGTATTTAAAGATAACATTTTGTAAGGACAGTAGCAAGATATTATTGTGCTACATTTGGCAACAATCTCTGTGAACATCATTTAGGACATCACCGGACACTGCAATCCATGCTTTTCTTTCCTTTTCTTTTTGTCAGCCTCTTTATGGAGTGCATGCAAGCTCACTCTCTCATTTCCCCTTTTCTTCTGCTGCCTTGTCTTCCTCTGCATCTTGCAGTACTGGTTGGGCAAAGTTTGTGTGTAAGTACTCGCTCAGTGTCACTGTTTTTTACAGTGTTTTTATCTCATGCCTCCAATCTCCTCCTGTTGCTGTATGTCCACATGCTATATGTTCACTGCTGACATTTCTTTCCCCCACTTCATGAATAGGTCCTTTAGTAAAAAATATAACTGTGAAATTGTATTTAAAAACAAACAGTTTACCTAAT
Source organism: Macroramphosus scolopax (assembly GCA_901007825.1). Lineage (NCBI taxonomy): Eukaryota > Metazoa > Chordata > Actinopteri > Syngnathiformes > Centriscidae > Macroramphosus > Macroramphosus scolopax. The sequence goes on from CAAKHC010019093.1 coordinate 44,031, forward strand.
TGGCCGTATTATACATATTGTAACGTAAAAGGTCAGGTATATACCTTGAATCATCACAAATTATCAGTATTCATTACGATAAAGACAAACTCATCATATGTTCTTATCAACACACGTTCTTACAGTAAGTCTGTATTGTTCCAGACTGAAATCATGGGAAAGGATAAATTGTACTGAGTTGCAGCACTGTTTCCGTGCAGTGAGGAAAAAGAAGATTTGTTCACAGGGAACTCACTGTCATGTTTACATTCCTGTGATTCCTGTCTGCTGTCGTCATCACTGTTGTGTGTACGATCCTACTATCGCACGCTGACTCATGCTGACTGTCCTGGTCTTGTCTTTGTGTTATTTTTGGAACGATCCTCCACTATCCGGAAGTGATTTCGCTCTTATTTCTCAATGGTGAAAACACTACGGAGGCTTTGATTGTGCTTCATAGCTTTCGCCGCTGCCACAGTTGACACAAATAACTTAAAACAACATCTACCAGCCAGCTTAAAACACGTCTGAACTCACTTTTAATGAACCAACGTGGGTGGTGGATGAGACAGCTTGAAAGAATTCACTAAAGCCAAATGTAACATGCTAACACTAGCTTCCACTAGATACGCTAGTTTTGTGCTGCTAACAATGAAATAATAATGGATAGCTTGCCAGCTTGACAATTTACTCAACAAACTGACAATATTCAAAAATATTAAAAGCATCAGAATATACTGTGTAGTATGTGACTGTCAAAATGGGATGAACATTTTAGAAGTTTTAGACTTTAGTAGCTATGCTCCAAAGTACATGACTGATTTCATTGTTTCCAGATATTGCTCAGAATTTCCTTTTGCTAAAACCACTGGGAATCTCACAGGACAGGTAGCATCAACTTAGAGTTGGGTCTCAGAGCATCAAAGAACTTTCAAAATCGCTCAATTCCAAACGCATCAAAGCGTGTGGGAGGTGGAGGCATGCCCGCGCTAGATTTGCGGACTCAGTGGAAATACGTGGATGTGTGAGAATTCTGTCAACCTCATTCATAATCATCAGAGGATTAGGTGGGTGCAGGCATGCGCGGTTAGCCAAAGAAACCTGTTGACACACTCATGGACTCTTTTCACGCCCTCTAAAAATATCAGAGCAAACTACAGCAAGCAGGTTATGTAACTGGCTATTTTTATTCAAGAGTAGTGTTGTGTTGTTGCTGTTCAGTTGGCAGCCATATGTGAAGTTTGCCATAAGACAGAATGCAACCTCAATGTTAACGTTATTGTTTTTTTTTGTGTTGGCAGAACCTGAGGAGAAACTCATCTGGCCGACGTGACGTCTTGCAATCCTGCCAGTGAAACTGCACCCACATGTCTCCAGAGCCCTGGAAGTGTATCACTGACACGGACTCGGTGAAAATAACAATGAAAATTGAGTTGTTCAGTAAAACGGATGTAGAAGGATGTCATCTTCTCTCATGTTGTCTCTATGGACTCCTTCGAAAGGATCATGGTAATTTCATAGCTGTCTCATCAAATATTGTGAGATATATTTATGTCCAAAGAGATGTCATTTCAAAGTAACTTTGTCCCTTTAATGCCATCTTCAAATTATTTTCATTTCTCTGGGGCTAATGAAGCAGCTCTCAAGGAAAGTTCTGACAAACGCTTGTGTATGATTAATTAAGAGGCAAACTTTGACTAATTGAAATCTAAAGTCCTGCCGTATTTCACAGCTCTGATGGCTAACTGGGACCCCAGTTGTCCCTGCTATTTTTTTTGGGAGAGACCAAAGACCAACCTCTCGCGCTCAGATTTCCACTTTCACTATATCTTTTTTTTTTTTTCGTTAAACATGTAATTGTGTGTTATGTAGTTTACACTGTAAACTCCCTGGCACTTCTTCAGTAGCACTTGTGTTTTTCTAAAGTACATGTCAAGGCAGAGCATAATTATTAAATTGACATTTGTATAGACATGCTACAAAATAAGACTTTATTTTGCACAGTGGGGATGCATTCTTACTTTTGTTGGATTATGTCACTAAGTCTTTATTTTTTTCATTTCAAGTCACTTACTTCACTGTAACGGAGGGGATGTTTGCCGTAGAGTGCCTGTAGTGCTTGTTCTGCAAGCCTGATGTCGCTTCTCTGGTTATTCCTTTGGATTTAATTGCTCGAGGAGAGGCACCACATTTCACCTAATAACTTCACATATCATTTGAATAGTTAACTCTTCACATATTGTTTATTTTGTTTTTTCATTGTGATTAGCTTGAATGATACAGAACATGCTGATCGCTCCAAGAACCAAGTTCTCTTCAAATGTTCACGTTGATGTTCTTTGTTCTCATTCTGCTGTCAGCCACACACAAAGGCAAGCACCTATATTTTTCTTATGACAAAGCGTGCTGTTAATAATATCTTTGTAAATGTTAGTGTACATACAGTGTAACTGGAGATAGATGGGAGATGACTTGGACGTCTTCTGGGAGTCTTGAATGAAAGTGTGTGTAATTATAAGTGTTTTTGTACCAGTGTCTTGTCTCTTGGGACTGAGTGGAAAGCATGATCTGCTGAGAAAGAAGTTGCTTCACACGTCTCTCAGTAAAACTTTTAACATGTTTGCTTGAGATACTTGAAATTTGTTTTTCTAAAAACTGTTTTATTATAATCCTTATTTATTTTATGTAGTTTTGGATGACTGCTTGGATGGAGAGGCACCTTTTTTGAACCCGAGGACTATGCATGACAGGACAGTATGTTGTAGTTGATTTTGCATCTGCTGGACCAATAAATTCACTACGGAAACTATACAGCCTGTTTACTCTTGTATTTCCTTTGTTCCAAATCCAACAATAATGGTCTGTCTAGACATTGTGTGTCCTTTTGTGCTAATCTGAAGAGGTCACAGGGTGGTCTGGCACTGATTACTCCACTATTTCACCCATATACATGAGTCACACACCATGACTTGCATGTTATTTGACTGGTTGTAACTCGCTGCATTCAGGATGCTGCAGTCAAATTACATTACATCACAGGATTGAGTTCAAAATGAGATCATTGTACTCGGTATAGTGGCAACAATTCATGTTCCATGGTAGATTTAAGCAAATGTTCTTCCGGGCACTCTTAGTAAACTACGAATACATTAATGAAGTAGTATAAAATCTATTTAGTATTTTCCATTTTGTTCCTGAAATGATTTACATGAACAATTTGGCTGCTGATGTCGTACTTCATATGACAAATTACTGTAAGGACTTTTTTCCTGAAAAGAGGCAAAACAAAAAGCTGTGCATTTATATTTTAGTGATATCACAAAGTAATAACACATGATTTGGGATACAAGTCGATGCATGTAAAATGGAGTTCAGCTCCACACAAATATTGGATGGACTGTCGAGACATTCTGTGCAGACATAGTACATTCCAGAGGAAGAAACTTCTAATGCTGTAATGAGGTTGACATCTTAGTTTTCTTTTAATGAGTTGACAGCTATGGGAGGTTGCCATGTAATTGGGAACTGGTATATAATACAAAGGCTGAATAAAAATTAGTTTTCACATATCCAGAGACAGATGAGCATAGAATTCTATTAAGGATGGATTGCCATAAATGTGGTACTTTTAGGATTGATTGTTATAACTGATCTCTTAACTTCTCATACCTCTGTTATTGCCAAATATATATTGCTATTCCACTCAGCCTCACACTTACTTTGTATTGTCAAACCACAATATACCTGCTACAAATCCAGCCGGTTAGTACTGTTACTATAAGCATGTAAGCGTGCTCACATTTGACCCACTGTGCCTAAATACAGAGGGGGGCATTAACTCAGGGGCAGCTCAGCTTCAGCTTCAATTTTGGGGCGGTAACAATGCTTTATCTTTCGCTTAACCCATCCAAATTTTTCCTACCGGCCATGTGGATTGAACCGGCGACCTTTCGGTACTAAGTTTCCCCAAATATTTTTGAACCTCACTTCCTCAATAGACTCTCCCAGGTTTTAAGGGTCATAGTTTAGAAATGTTGTCCATCAGCGGGTTAAACTCCTCAAAGCTCTCGTGTTGCTATTATCTTGTATAGTTGTTTTTGTATGAACACATCAGGAGAGACAAGTGTATGAATTTAACATGTATTTATTTACTCTGAGGGAAGATATGTGATGATTAAGCCTTATAGGGAGAGTATTTGGCGCTTGGACTCCATGGGGAACTTTGAAGTCGTAGATGTCTGTCCTCAGTGGCGGAAATATGAATCACCCCCTGGAGTCCAGACACTGGTGGTGATGGCGGCTGAGGATCCCTCTGGCCTGTTGGGCTGAAGGATCGACTGGAGCTGATGATTTCCGACGAGACAGGCGGAGATGGGGAGGTGGAGGGAGTACACGTCAGCAGTATGAGAGAACTGGAAGCTGAGAGAGAACATATCTAAAAAGGGGAAGCAGTAATATGATAGATTAACGACAAAGGTGTGTTACTGAGCTATTGGATTGCCGTGATATCTCTAATCACAGCCCTGACCCGACAACGGGGAGATAATGTGGGATGTGATTGAGAAATAATGGCATGCGAAGAGATAGGTCTTCTTGCCTGAACTTTCGTCAGAGCTTCATCAGTACACACAGTACACACAGTTTAGTTTATAGCACAAGTATTTATTATGGACTCTTGTTAATCTTGATTCTAAGTGATTAGAAACATAAATCGGCTCTCAGAAGAGCGGATCAATCATGAACTAGACGTTGTAAACAGTGGCACATCATCTCTGCTCCTCCTGCCTTCTGTCTCACTCCCACTTGTAAATAGAAACACAGCATTTGCTAGTCAAATGTGTTATTTCCGTCTGATTCATGGCGAGACTGAGTGTCTTGGCTCAGACTGGTCGTCCTGTGGACAGAGTGGCTATGTGACTGCAGTCAGGTTCACCACGTACTGCTCGTCTGCCGAACACTCTCACTCAAACACAAAGATATACACTTGTGTATCTGATGTTTGACCTGTGTTCTTCTTCTTCAGCAGTCAGCTTGTTGTAGCTCACTTTATGCATTCATACACCCAGTAATTTTTGCAATCGTACAGGGTGTATACCGTTAAATGTGAATTCAATGAGTTTAAACTTTAATTAGTGGTCGCTCAGCCATTTCAGTATGTGTTGTGCTGGCAACATGAGCCATGGATGTGGCCTGGCGTTGGTACTGATGGTTATGCTTGTGTGTACTTAATCTCTGTGGGAGCGAGGAGCTGCTGTGTCAGGCATATGAATGGTACGTGGGCTCTGCGTTAACAGGCAGCACTAAGCCAACAGCACCACAAATAGATACCTAATGCTGCGTTGACGAAGGACTGTGTGTGTTCTCAATCACTCTTGTTCAAGGCATACAAAGAGAGTGATGATGACAGGATCAGTTGGTCAGAACTGTTGAATCTGCCAAAAACTTAGTGTCTTACATCAATATTGACATTTGAGATTTGCAAAAAAGGAAAAGTTTGGGGAAGCTTTTTGCCAGTTCATACACAGGCTTTTTCCTGGACTGATTCATCGTCACCAGGTGACCAAGCGTCATGTCTTACTCTTCTTCTTGACACAGCAGCTTGTCCTTGTCCTATCTGATTAGCTCTTCCTTATTAGCCAGGCATGTGACCCATGAGTCCCATTTCGGCTCATAGTAATCTTTTGTACTTGCACCGAAACATACACAGATGCATGCACAACCAAATGCAGACACACACATGTACACAAACACACAGATACTGGACTCTTTGACCCACATAAGCTGCATACACTCACACTGGACCACAGAGGTACATGTGTGACTGCATTGTATCGGTGTCAGCAAACAAACATTTATGATTTTATGACCGTCTGACTTCGATAACCATGTGTTCACTGAGTCTTCATCAAACACGCCTAACGCAACGTCACACATTCCAGCCCATGAGAGGACATTGAGTTGGTAGGGGCCCCAGAAAATTTATTTTGCCTCTCTTTTCCTGCAATAAAGACAAGCCAGTTTGAAACAATAGACAATAAAATATGAAAATTAAAAAAGCTGAGATGGAATGGCAGTTTTTTCCTGTTCTTATCTTTTTTTATAACAGATTTCTACATTTGGGCTTTTGATGGTAAGCTGTGATTTTAGTCATGGTCGCCACAGCCCTGCCGATGCTGAGCTGTGCATAATAGGAGACATCATATCAATATTGGCTAAGCAGTAAAGTCTATTAGACGTATAAATATGAAGCGGTGAATGACTATGGAAGAGTACATGTAAAATCTGAAGATGAATTTGGGTTTGTTTTTGTCTATTTTACAAACCCATTACCTCCACTACACATGCACAATGTGAAACCTGCTCTCTTTGTCCAGAGGCCATTGATGGGGAGATTTTCAGCTGAATGGAGAGGATAAGTCATTCAGTGGGCCTTGAATGGAGTGGAGAAGATTAAATAGACAATGATTAACCCTGATTACACTGGCACTGAAATAAAGGCCTATTTGCTTGATCTTCTACAGTGCCACTTCGAGCACAAAGGTTTTATTATGGTAGTGAATCATGTCTGTGTTTCTGTCATGTACTTGCCTTAATTGCATGGATTTAACTGATTTCATCATCTGGGTATTCTGAATACAGAAAAGGGGAAAAATACACCTTGTTTATAGAATTTGGTACAAAAACTGTTTGAAATATAAATCAATAAATGCCAGTATGTCAGAAAGTCTTTCAAAAGTTTAAGAAGAAATATTGTTTAAAGTATCAAGTACTAAATACTAGAATTACATTATAGAAATATAAAAAGCAATGAATGTTTTGGCCCAAATGTGGACCTTGTCATTAATTCACTTATGGCCTTGAATGATGGAAGTTGACTGAGTGTGAGTGTTGCTGTCTAAACTGGGCCACAGGTCCACCTTTTATGGCCCACATCTGACTCATGTCAGGCCCAGTTTATGACAAATGGCTCATATCTGGCCAACACAGCACATTCCAGGGCCGTAACTGAGCTGTAAATGCTAATTGGGAATGAACTTCAAGATGAAAGTGAAGGGTGACCATTTCACTTGTGGGATACAGTTGTTTTAACTAATATGGATACCATTCATTTTGTGCCAAGCTAAATCACTGCAGGAGCTCGAAGTTTCAATGGAGAAAGTGTAAAAGAGCTCAGATTTCAGTAGTGATGTTGCGCAGGCTATTAAGTTATCAACATTATGTACATCCCACTGTGTGGGAAAATTGATCGAGCTACACGTTTGCTAAAATGTGGTTACACGTAGGTCATCAGAAGCAAAAGTCAACCTAAGAGGTGAAAATGTTCTGTGGCTGGATTTGAATCAGTCAGTACGTTTCCATGGGCAGCTTACCCGATAACGCAATTACCTCCTACCACCCGCTGTGACCCCCCTGCTGTGGCTTATCCGAAAGTACATGTCGGAGAAAACATTCGAGAAACAATCGAGAAACCAGCCGAAGCATTGCTAACTCCGATCCGCTATGTGGCGCTGGAGCGCTTTTGGCCGCGGTGAGAGTAGAAGAAGAGCGGTGAGCATAGAAGAAGCGTAGAAGAAGAGCGCCGACCGCGTTCGATTATAGTCTTTAATATAGTATTTCTTCAAGCTTTAACCACAGATTCATGACAGGTGGTAAGCCATGGTGTCGTTTGACGTCGTCCTGGAACAACGCCTCCTTTTATTGCGTCGCTCGTGCTGTCTTCGTCTCCTTCCACGTCCGGGTGAAAGTCGCCGGCGGAAATAGTCGCGCATGCGCAGACTGCGTTTCTCGTTACCAGTTTACATTATGTTGGCATCGAGCAACCATCGAGCAACTACCGAGTTACCCAGGTGCGCTTATCCGGTAACGAGAAACCCGATGCTTGTCCGATGCTGACTCGATGTAACTGATATGCCCCTGTTTACATGAATTTGCATAACCCAGATCTTGTCCGGTAGTTGTCTTGTACGATGCTAATTGCTGCATGTAACCGCACTGAGTGAAGTGTGGTTATGTGGAATGCACTCTGCACTGCGGGGAGCCTCAGTCATCCCAGTTGCAAATGATTAAAAAGATTTTTAAAGAATGAAAGACTGGAAGCCAGTTTGAAGATAGACATTCTGAAGAAAATGGAAAAAATAAGCCCAGTAATATGTTGACCTTCAGACTTACAGTAGACCTTGGGGCACATTTAGATGTTAACATCCACCACCCAACCTTACTGGAGAGAAGCGCCCAGAGGACGTTCGTGACTGCCATATGACCTATCTGAGATAAACAAGCTGATATGTCAGATTTAGGAGCCAAACCATTTGGCAGTCGACACATTGGCATCATTCCCTTTGGGCCTAAATAGATACTAGATTAGTCCCTGTACTGAAAAACAGCAAGAAAACCTGCCAAGTGCCCCAGAATTTATTGACATTATTAGACAACAGCGGCTTACCTCCTGTTATATCGGTGTCTGAACTGTTCCTAAACCTCACAGAGTTAATGGCTTAGAGTTAGCAGACTAATAGGATCGTCCAGGGCTACAGACACGCTAACAGTAAGGCAGGGATGAGGAGGAGCAAGCAGCTGACTGGAGAATGGATACGGATGAAAAGGAGGAAAACAGTGAAAGGTAGACAGGTAGATTACCTGAAGCGATGTTAAAGGTGAAGAAATATTTCTGTACACCTGTAGGACAGACTGGGCAATGTGGGGACAGGAATGATTAGGGTAATCAAAGAAGTTATAAAGTTTGATAGTTCAGTGTGCACAAAGTCACATCCACCTGAAAACCCCCTGATCCTCCACACTCCCCCTGAATCTCTCTCCATCCTTCCACTCCTCCTCTTTTTCCATTTCCCTCAACATGAATAATTCATCTCAGAGAGTGATGTGTGGAGGCTCACGTAGTCTCAGCACAGCAGAGACAAAAAAAGGCCAAGGTGGAGTAACTCTACTGGCGGGGGGGGG
>CAAKHC010019093.1:59385-73175 GCA_901007825.1 Macroramphosus scolopax
TCTAGACCATGCCTTGGCCAGGGGTAGTGTTTTCTGTGTGTGTGTTTGAAGTTGTGTATACACAACTGATACAAGTCCTCTAGTGTTTGTTGACAATAGCCAGTTTACAACAGGGTGTGTCTGCAACTTAGAGTTTGCCTGTACACCACATGCACGAAGAGCCGATCTTAGTCGGAGGTACAGAAAGTGAGACGTTGTTGGCAGATTAAAACGAGAACCCAATGTCTGGAAACTAAGCATACCCCCAGGGTCAAATACATCTCCAAGATTATATACTCCCTTTGAGGACCAACATACTGATTCAAATGGCTTATTCCCTGAGATAATGTTCTTGTTCCCCCACAGTGGAGTATTCAGGTGCCATTTCCAATTCCCACCCAGAAAGCCGCCGTTTTTTTAATGTTTAATTACCATATGTAAGGTTCGTGCACAGAGGGGATTGTCGGGAAAGTTTGAGGAAGCTCCCATTTATTAACATTTCAACAAACAAGTTATATAGCATATTTGCACAACGTTTTCAACTGTTACCATTTAGCAATAGTGGCTACAGAACATGTACTATGCTGTGTAAACTGTACTGTATCACATAGCATTTCAGACACATAAACTTTTAAACTTTCAAACTTAAACGGTGCAATCCCAGCGCACGTACCGGCAGTGATCTACTGCTAGATTAACTGCCTTTAATTTACAAGCTGCATCATATGCATTTCTACGGTTGTTTTCCATAATGACGATGTCTCACAAACTGCCTTGCTCTCGTAATGTCCGTATGTCTCGCTGTCGTTCTGTCTCTCGTACCACTCGCGGTTCCACTTTTACTTTTGCACGCTCTTTTCCGGCCTCCGGAGGACTGTAACCTGTGAAATCCATAGATTTGGGAATTCCCCGATTGGCCGTTAGCTGTAAAAATCCATAGATCAGCCGCACCGTTATATAAGCCGCAGGGTCGAAAAATGGGATAAAAAGTCACGGCTTATAGTCCGAAAAGTACGGTAATGCTGCACACACATTAATTCTCTTTATTCAATTGCAATACTGCAGTATTACATTAATACTAACATTGTTAAAATATTGCCATAGAAGTAGTCCAGTCTTCACTCTGAAACCACTAAATAACTTGCGGAGGGGTTTAACTACAGCACCCAAGTATGTTTATAGTTTTTATTCATTTTCAATCAGTTGTGACCAACTGAATTCTTTTCTTTTATCCCTCAAGAGCATTCAAAACTCCGGGATGAGGACGTTCTTGTTCTTCCACTGGATTTGTTGGAGAGGACATCCCATGAGGCAAAAACCAAAGCTGCAATCCAGTACTTTGGACATGTAAGGCCACTGCTCGCGCTCATGTTTGATACTGCTATTCTCATCATTCGTTTCAGTACAGCAATATTTCTTTTTGATTCAAAACTTAATAACAATGTTTTGGTCACAGGTTTTCAGTTACTTCTTGACACGCCCTTTGTCCCATTTCTCCATAATCCTCACAGTTTTTGGTTCACTTATGTGCTTTACTGTACACTTTTTCTCTTCTTCAGATTGACATACTTATTAACAATGGGGGCCGAAGCCAGCGCTCTTTGTGCGTGGAGACCAGTGTTGATGTGTATCAGGCCTTGATGGAGCTGAACTTCATGGGTACAGTTTCACTTACCAAGCAGGTGCTGCCTCACATGATGCAGCGCGGCACTGGGAGCATTGTGACCGTCAGCAGCGTGGTTGGTCTTGCTGGGGCACCTCTGGCAACAGGATACTCTGCCAGCAAACATGCTCTTCAGGTGAAGATAAATGTTGCTGGATATTAGCTACAATCATCCTGCAATGTTGGGGGAACTTGAATTGCTAAATATCAGAGGGACAAGGCGGGCTCAGCAACTGTTATTTCCATATTGAAAATGAATACCTGTACTAGTAGGATGGGTTTGTATACACCCTGTTGATGATAGTTATTTGTATTTGTATCTCCACAGGGTTTCTTTAACTCCCTTCGGACTGAGCTGTATGACTATCCAAAAATACTCATCAGCACAGTGTTGCCAGGCCCTGTGCAGTCACAGGTAGTAAACAATGCCTTCACGGAGGAGCTGGACAAGGTAATACTTTTAATAATTCCAAATCTTATTTGAGATTAGACTGGTTATACTAATCATTTCTTCTATTACATCTATGAACACAGCCTGTGACCACCGCTGGCAACCAGGAACACAAGATGCCAACAAGTCGCTGTGTGTATTTAATGCTGGTGGGAATTGCCTCTGGTGCCAAGGAAATGTGGATTGCAAACCAACCCTTCCTCCTGTTTCACTATGCCTGGCAGTATGCCCCCACGTTTGCCTGGTTCATCACAAACATCCTGAGCAAGAAACGGGTGGAGAATTTCAAAGCTGGTTTGGTAGGTCTTCAACATCCTACAACAAATCTTTGTGTGCATTTTAAACTTAACTCTCAGCTATCGTTGGCTGGAGAAATCATTTTGTTATTGTTGTTACAAAAACAGCTTTTGGGTGTTACGAAGTGTGTGGGGCTTTTCCTTGCTGCCCTGAATTGTACACACTTCAAAACAAGATGGAAGGCTGTTCACTCCCAGCCTGTAAATAAGTGCTTGAACATGAAATGTCAGCGGGTTGTTTCTGTTTGTTTGGTCTTGATGTTGCCACCTGTATGGTTGACATTGCTCAATTAGGAGGACTGAGGGATTCTCACTGTGCAGACACACTGAAACTACTTGAATAAGCAGTCTGTGACAGGTGCTATGCAGAGCTGTCTCTTAACAGCTGGAGGAACTCAGCTGTTACTGAACTTGCTGAGTCGAACAAGAAGGTGGCTGTGGCCAGGGTATGACAGTGAACATGACTACTACTCCAGCCCCCCACCCCCCTTGTGCTGACTGACTGACCAATGTGTCCAGACAAAGGTCATGTTCCAACTGGCCAGACATTGGAGCTTCATATGCTTGATTCTTAAAAAGGTGTAAACAGTATTGTAAATATTGAAGTCCATGCTTTTGACAGCAACACAAACACTCCAGGCTCAAATTTGTTTCTCCGATGCAGCACGTTCAGATAATTCAATACCAATTTGTAATGTTTTTTTATTTAAATTCACTGCAGTCGTACATCAGTGCTAAAGGTTTTTCATTGTTTTTTTTCCAGGATGCAGATTCGGCGTACTTCACTAAACCCAAGACCTCCTGAGAGTCAGACCCTGAAGAGAAAGGACTTGGTTGCATTCAAATTGTTTAACTGGACCAGTGAGATGAATTTTCTTTCTGGGGTCTTTGCTTACATCTGCAAGGAAAACATTTAAAGACCAACGTCTTTGACAGCACACAGCTGTTCCCTGTCCAAAACAGGCAGATTTTCTCACAGCAAGAAGGTTCTAAGTTCAAATCCACTTGGCGACTTTCTCTTTGTTCCCTACCAAATATAGGAAGATGTGAGTGTACGTGATAAGCGATATAGATAAAGGATGGAATTGATATAGTCCTTTCATCTGGAGTAAAGAGAGAGATACTATATTTTTAGAATGTTTTTTTTTTACAAAACACAGAACATGATCTTCTAGCAGACAGACTGCATGAACATATAACCAACACTATAACATTTATAACCACTTGCTCTAACCAGGGGAATGTCTAATAAAATTCAGGTAAGATCAAAGTTTGTGTAGTGAAGTGTTTAACAAAATGGCTTCTGCCAAGCTATTTATTTTAGGTATATACAGATACACATACAAAAATATGTACAAGAGACTGTCGACAAATTCATTTAACTCTTCCCTCTAAATTGTAAACAAATGAATTGTAAACAAAACAATAGCACAAAACACTTAACACACACAGCAAGATATATCCAAGGCACATCCTTGAATAATAAAGTTTGTTGTCACTTTTGAGAGGACACGGAGGGGAAAACCTGGACATCATGAGATTTAAAAAGTACAATAAAAGCAGAGGTATTCAGCATGTGTTTTCTTAAAGGCCAGGTAGGCAAATTTCTTCAATAAGCGAACCCCAAACATCTGTGCTTCTGTTGAACCCAGGCAGCGGTTACCTCGGTTTGAAGATACAAATGTAAAAAGGAAGTGTTCTACAAAGTCCACATTTCCAGTTAAAGTGTGTCGATAGAATTTTGCAACTTGTATTTGCGGTCAGTGTTGGATGCTTCTTCCTCTGTTGACTAAAGCACCATGAAGTCAAAATGAGAAAAAACAAGTAGGTTTCCATAGAAATTGCTCTTCTGAACTTATGTCAGTCATCAGTCAACAGTTTTAAATCTTGAACTGAAAAGTTTTCTCTTCTCTCTTGACCTCAGTTTCTAGAAGAAATCTCCCAAAGCGCAATAACCTTCGAAATGAACCTTTAGTTGTAGTAGTTCTCACTGAAAACAACTGTTCCACGTTCAGAAGAAAGCACAGGTTAGAGGCAGGGGAAGTGAAGGGGGGCAGAGGAGTAAATTGGGTACCCCAGTGGGGGATCGGCTGCCTGAACAGTTAGATTCCTTAACATGAAGGGGTGAGCCTGGATGCTGTAGCGCTCCTCATCATCATTTGTGGCATAAAGAAGCTCCCAGGACAGGTTTGCCCACTGGCCTCGCACCCCCTCTCCATTCAGACGGCCCACTTGCACCAGCTGCTCCTGCAAGGACAGGACTCTCCCTGTGTAGGTGCCCTGTTGACAAACGGATATAATTATATTGCATGTCACCTCTCTAAGTTTAAAAAATATCAGTTATAACAAAGACGTAATGACAATGGGATTTACTTCAGGTAACATTATATATACCTCAATATTTCGTGGCATAGACAGTGTTAAAGGGCAGGTGTGTGTTATTACCATAGCAAGGTCATGTCCTAAAGAGAAGAGGAAGGGTTTCTCCTTAAGTACACTGTCGTGCCAGCCTTTCTCTGTCACCAGGCCAATGTACCAGTCTCTTTCATATTCCTCCAAGGCACTGAACATCTCCTCAGGGGACTCCATGGGCCCGAGGCTTGCTTGATCAAACAGTAGCTTGAAACTGAACCTGAAACACACAAAACACCATGAGGTCAGTGAAATCACAGATCTTCTAGCAGAAATAATCTATTGATTATTACAATCAAATTCTATAAGAACTGACTGTCATTTTTACCTGAAAGCCCGAAGTGCAAGCTGGTAAAGTTCTTTACTTGAAGAGAGCCAGTTGAGACCTTCTGACCATGGTACGTCTCCACAATAGAGCCTGTAAACGTAACTGGGACTGGTGAAGGCAGTCTCAGCCCCTAGTGAGATGAGACATGAAAGTGCAACCTGAGCATGCAGCTCTTTCAAGGTATCGTCTTCCTTCAGAGCTTTGGTCATGTCCTCTGATGTCTCGCTCTGCACAGCAGTCCCAAACCGCCCCAAGGTAAACCTAAACCATTCCTCTGGGAATAATGGTCTGAGCTGCAGCACACGGGATGGTAGCAATGGTGCTGTCCTCCATCCCGTAGGTAGGTTGAACGCCTCTGACTGGGGACAGTTAAAATTCAGATGAGGGAGAGAGCCGTGACTCTCTCTGAAGACCTCTGGGTTTCGGCCTTTATCCACTGCTGGCATCCCGATGCCCAGTCCCAGAGGTTGCAGAGGCTGCAGCGCTGAGAGGGCCATGTTTTCAAAGAGACTGTCCATCTCCACAGAGCCTGGAAGAGAGGCACCCGTCTGCAGTGTTGTGTGTCCAGGCTGGGCCTCTGCTGTCACGAGTGCCACTGTCCGCCTGGCTGGCTGGGGTCCAAATAAATCATCCTCATCTGACCAATCACCAAAGGATGTCAAGCTGGAGCTGTCCTGTCTGAACCTGAGAGAAGACACATTCGATTCTACCATGACAGCCTCAGATGGCTGGTTGCAAGTAGTCTGGGCTAGCTGGGAGGACTGGGACTTCTTTCTGCCCCCAACCCATGGTCCCTCGTCACTGCTCCACAGAAATCCTTTATGCTTCTGTACACAATATCGTAGGAGCAACCACACTAGGGCTTTCAAAAAGTCGTCCTGAAGTTTCCTCAAGTTGTCATGAGAGTCAATAATACCAGAGAGCACATTTCGGGCGTCAGAATAAGCTCGCACTGCAAGTGCAGCACAAGGTGTGAGTGCATTGCCCCAGTGCATGTTTAAGCCCTGGGTGAAACCAAGTCGCTCAGGACGCTCAAAGGCAGCCTCGAAAACCTCATCCACCCTCCGCGCCTCTACAGTGTGGCAAGATGTCTCCTGTAGCTCCAGACCCTAAAAAAAAATTGGATCATACACAACTGTAAATCTTGAAATGAAAGAGTGCGCTAATTCTTAATAGACAAACAAAAGACGTACCTTAATGTTGACAGTACAGTAGCCATATCCTCTCTCTAGAATCATTATCCACACCATGCGGTCCTGAAAGCGGCCAAGAAAATGAGAGCCCGGGGCTAAAGAACCTACAACAGGCAGAGTAACTGATCAATCATCCATTCAACTAACATGTTAGAGAGATGTGATGTGTACCTTGCAGACATGAAGAGAGAAAACATAAAAGATACATAATGGAACACACTTGGGATCAGCTCTGCATCCCTAGATGAACTGCAGGGAGACACGTACCATCACATCACAAGTAATGATACTGTTTTACCCGGCTGACTGCACAGAGGCCTAAATATTAAATCTATTCCTTGACTTAGATTTCCATTACTCTTCAAAAAGTCACTCCTAATAGACAGGGCTTTTGATTTTCTGGGGGCAGAAGAAGACAATGGACAGACATTTATATAAACACAGAAGAGTAGCAGTGGCAAGGTGAAGGAGCCTTCTGTTTTAACTTGACTAGTGCTTGCTTGGCTCAAGGATAATGTCATGTCCCTTGACGACGTCTCAGAATAGTGCAAGCCTCTTCTTCATGATGGAAAGTGACACGCTGAGGAGACTCCTTTCCTGCGCATTGCTTGCTACTTCACAGCCTCCAGTGTGAGCAAAGCAAAAGATTACTACAGACTGCCATTATTAGACTGAACATCAACTACACAAGGACTTATTCTGAATTATACATCACAGCTACAGAACCCAAAGCTCTGATAGAACAATAAGAGTGGCAACATCAATAATCATTCTCTGCTTACGCCATTTGTTTTCTCCTGTCCCCTGTTATTAAGCACAGAACAAAATCTTAGCAGCAATTTAGTTTGGCCTCAGAGCGTTACACAATTAATGGTGTGGAAACATTTGGATTTGATGAATACGGATCGGAGCTCTTTCTGGGGAGGAGGGGGCTCAATGTGAACTGGCATTATTGCCAGCAGCGCCAAACAGATTCTTACAACAACATTCCCCTTACTATTAAACCATACGGTCATTGGATTGCATTCAGTCCACACTAAGCCAACGCAATCACAACACTAGTAGTGAAAAAACAAAACGTGTTTTTTGGTGTTGAAGCTCTAGATGCTGATGAGTGTAAATAACAATCAGAAGTGCTGTTGGTAACAAGGCCAAAAAAAATAATTGACAGTTAAATTTACATGTAAAAATATTCTGCCTCCAATAACAGAATGCTAAAATTGACATCCCTTTTTATTCTTAGCTTTTGAGGATTTCAGGCAAGTCATCAGGCATGGTCAACTAACCTAGTGACCCTCTTGCAAAAGCCGACCTCAGTGCCAGGGCCAGACTTCCACTCATCTGCTGGTAGAAGATTGAGTCCGGACAAGGACAGGCTGTACCTACAGGCCCTGGCCAACTGCGCTGAGGCCTGGGGAACCCCACTAGGAAGATAGGCAGGGTGAAGAGGGGCAGCAGAGGGGCGGAGAGCAGGGCAGATAGGGTCACTACAGCCAACAGCAGAGGACAAAGGGAGGCGTTCAGAGCCAGCAGAGTTCCAGCCGACTGACGGCGCTGCTTCTTCTCAGTCCAAGATGTCACTAACACGGTCAGGGTGAACTTTAACTTGGTCAGGAACTGGGTCAGTCTGTCAATCAGAAGTGCAACCTGGATTTGTAGAAACACAAGAGGAAACATTAGTTTTATCAGACAAACAAACCCCAATTTTTGGGACCATATTAATAGTATTTAAATGAATTCACCATTTTAATACCAGCAGATTTATACATTTTATTAAAAAAGGCTTTGCACTAATCCAGAAATATGAATTCATATTGTAAGAATTAAAAATCATGGTGGTACCCAAAATCATTTTTTTATAATACAATGTATCAGAAAACTATGGTTTATGTCCAGATTGACCTCACCAGTAGAAGTTGAACCCCTGTGCCCAGGTTGTCCCATCCTGGTAGCTTGTTGCTTCCAGCTGCAAGACGCACCAAGATCATGACAACCATTTGGAGCAAAGCATCCTCTGAGCTCTGCCACACCTGAACATCAAGAAAGAGCAACCGACCTGCTGAGCATTACATTTCAAAATGTTTTCATCACATCTAGGCTGATCCCATGACAAAATTTGCAGATATTAAAGTCCGTCTTGAAATTAATATGCTTTGTGCAAATTGAAACTCAATATGAATGTTGAGCAGGACTGTTTGTGTACATACCACTCTGAAGGCTCGTGTGAATCCCAGACTGAGAGAAACTCTATGAAGCAGCTGCAGAGATTTGTCCATAGATAGGAATGCAATCATTGCAAATGGAGACACTGTGAACACATGAGTACTAGGTCACACACAAATAAATCACAGCCATGCACAGCTCTGTTGTTTGCACATGTGAAAATTTATGGTTTGGCGATCACTGGACCTTACAACAAGCTCACCAAGATAAAGAAGTATTCTTCTGATTGCTGCAGCAATGAATAATCCTCTGTTCCTCTGCTTGAAAGTCTGAACACTGGACATGCCTTTAGGGTACAAGGGATTGAGGAACACCCCTCCAAACACGTAAGCCCCCTGAATCTCTCTAAGAACCCAGCAGAGGGAGAAGAGTATTAGGAGGAGGTAACTGACAGGAGCTTGGGGTCCCGTAACCAAGCTCTGGGGCTGAGCAGAGCCAAGGAAGTGATGCAACAGCCCTGCCTCTGCCATCGCCACAAGTAGGAAGCTTGAATATAGTAGTAGCTCCCTGGAGCCCAGATTCCACCCAAAGGCGCTGGGAGGAGGAGGTGGAGACCCCCCTCTACGCAACCCACGGTCCCTCCACACAGCCCTGGAACCTCTGCAGAGTGTGCCAACCTGACTGAGGTCCAGGCTCAACAGAAATCCCGTGGCGATGGAGAAGAGAACCACACCCAGTGTTGATGGGATGAAGTAATTACTCACAGCTACACCAGCAGATACACCAAACATCAACAGCAACCTGTAGGGCAATGTACATACAAAAAGTCAGGGATGACGTTACAGTGTCACACTTGTGATTTAAATGGGAATTCATTCACATCATTCACTGAGAAGAGGTGCAGACATGGAGTAAGAGCACAGGAAGTGCACAAAATATTAATAATAATAATAAAATACTGATACAAGTAGAATACTAGATATATGAAATAACAAGTACAACCAATTTTTCATAATAGCATAGAGATTTCTGATAATATTGTCATGGCCTCGAAAGGATCAATCTGTGTCATTTACAAGCATGAAGTTTATTTAGCTTACTCTGTATTAAGGTTTATAAAAGAAAAGCATAATCATTTCAATATGGACCTCAGGTTGCTGGACATGGGGGAGCCTCCTAATCCAAACACGAGGGCCTGCTCCATGCCCCAGAGCAGCAGAGCATCCAGGGGAGGCAGTATGCCTAGCGCCCAAAGCAGAGGTAGAAAGAGGAACAACACATGGAGAACCTGGCTGGCCAGTTGGAGCTCAGGAACAGGGCCCGAGAACCTAAATCACAGCAAGATTGACAGTATAGTTGCAGTAAGCAGTCTTCTTTAGAAAATAAAAAGGATTTGTGAAACAATAAGGTTATAGCTGCTCACCTATCAGTAAAGTCCACAGCAATGAAAATTAAAATGTAGAGTGGTCGGGTGAGTGGAGTGATTTCATATGTGTCTTGTGCCTGGAAAGTAGCCGTCTCTGTTGCTGTATTTACAATGAGGGAATACTCTGCTATACACAGAGTCACCCAACTCAAGACAAAGGCTACCAGGGATACACCTATGCTGCCATAGAGAGCAGTAAGTCTGCCAAGGAACACATACCATGTCCCAAAGCCACAGAGCACCCCAGCTAGTACCGTATGCATCACCACATTCAGCCCAAACCTCTTCCCGGGGGCAATGAATCGAACTGTCTCTGGGCTGACACAGTGGGTAAATTCCACTTCCTCTTCATCGATCAAGGTGTTGGGCACATCAAGTCTCTCCACTGTACCACTCCTCCGACCAGCATAGAATGCCAGTGCCTGGACACCTGCTGCAGCCCCAAACATGAGCATACCAGAGAGCACTGCGGCATAAAGCTCCTGAAGCAGCTGCAATTGGCAGAGAAGAGTACCAATACCCCCAAAAAGCCATGGTGTCAAGAACAAGACTGCCTGGTTGACATACACATATGGTGGGGCACAGTAGCCCAACCTAAAGCGTGGACCCCCCAACACTGTCTGGGGGAAGCGCTTCCAGAAGAACTCCTGCTTGTATTCATTAAGAAGGGGCACATCTGGCCCCATTCTGACCATTCCCGAAAGGGTGGAAGGTCATCTCCGCACATCTGAGGGAAGGTCTCCGTTCATTTCCCCGGATGCAATGAAACTATCTGCAAAAAGCACACCTACAATTAGTCAATAAAGTTATAGTCACAACAAGATAACTAGTGATGTATGAATACGTCATACATAATAATAGTAATAGTAGTAATAATCATTGTTTCGTTCTCTGATGTATTACCATAACTCGTGCTATATCATTTGTAACAAATATGGTTACAGCATAAAAATAACATGACGTTATTAAAGCAACAATCAAACTCTCAGCGAATAGGTCAATTCGTTGAGTATATTGTCAGAACAACATGCATCAAGCCTGGATTTATGTTTCATCAAACCTTAGTAGCATCAACCATCGATGGTCATATCCTATGCAGCGTTAGCACCAAAAGCCACTAACTTAGGTTGCTATGAAAACACAACACACAGGCAGTAGCTGGAGGATGAACCAACAGTTCAAGCTAGGTTTGCAGATATTTTCCAACCCTTTCGCATAAATTTAAACTAGGTAATAAAAGAAAAATGTTTTTTTTTTCTGGTGCTTTCTGAAGATATTCTGGTCTCATTAACCTACCTTTGCTAGCTATATTATTGTTAGCAAGCGAAGTCAGCATCCATGAAAGCTTGACCATTAGCTTTCTGCTTCAAGGGGAAAAAACAGCAGGGTGGCATTTTAGAGTGTCACTTGTGAGGCATTAACGTACCGTGAGCGGTAGAGTATCCAACTGCAAATACGCTTTGTGCAATATGTAATGGTATTGATGGTAATATCCGGAAATCGCTAGCATTAACATTAGCAGCTAGCTAACTGCTATGAAGAAAAGCAACATCGACATGATACACACATGACCGTAGCCAATGAGAGTAGCGGCCACTGTAGAGAGACACCTGATTGGACAGAAGCTTAGAAGCCCCGCCTGTTACAATTCTATACCCGCCCCTTCAGCAACCCCGCACAGAGACACACTTCCCAAAGCAAATCTGTTGTGTTTTTGAAGAAAGACAATTAAGAGTATTTGCAATATCAATGTCCTGCGGTACATAAAAAAGCGGGGCGTACCAAATAACTAGCTACTAAACAGAAAACTATGAATAGTTTGTTTGTTCAGGAAAGTGAAGATAACTTGAGATATGAGTGATATGTTAAATGGCTGCACTGTTCAAAATATATAATGCTGGTTTCTGGTCAGCCCAAGTATAAATCAGGACATCATGTATTGCATCGTGATAGTTAGGAGTGGGGAATCGCATTCAGCTGTACAGAATCACTTCATAATTAACTTTAAGTGAAGAAAATATGACATGCATGGTAGTCACATTAAAGAAGGGCAGGTACCCCTGGAAGATTTTACTTGCTTTCCACTGAACAATTGGAAAGATTATGCCTCTTAGCAATTATAATTACATCATATAACACATCCCAGAGTAGTTGTTTATCCTCCTTATCCTACAGCATTTTTGAATTTGGCACTTGCCAGTATCTTTAAATCCTGACTCTAATGCACTAAGCTGACCCCCAATACAGACATAGGATCAGAAATATACATATTACATCTTAATCCCGTTTTTTTTTGTTCTTAATACAAAAAGAGCAAATCCTACAAGTATTTTATTATTTCAATATAATGAAAGTGATTGTGGTCAAGTGTCAGCCTATACAAAATGTTGATTTATTTAGAAAGTAGGGCAAAAAGAAGGATAATGAAGTGATCTACTAAATCAACTAAAAAGGCCATACTATCAACATAAATAATGACAATAATCTGGAGCAAAGGAGATTAATCTGTTTTTGTTGTTGTTATTCTTCGCTGTGGCTGAGGGGATAAGATGGGAAGGAGGCTTGTTTCATTGTCATCTTGAAAAAGCAATTTCTGCTCTGTGTAGCACAAACAAATAAACCATAACAACAGAAAAGCCTGTCAATCATGGCAACATGTATTGCACCGTATAATCCCCCATAGCTCCACTCAATTAAAATCATTGCTCTGCTTTCTGCTACAGCTGTCTGATGAAGAATATCTATTGAATTAAGACTTAACAGTCATTAAGGGTGAAAAGGGGCTGATACCAAATTGGCCTATCTACAATAAGCAGACCATGTGATGCTGCTCTGGTAAATTGATTCCTGATGAATTTACAAGAAAGACGTTATTTGTCTGTTGTTTTGTATTTCATCCAGGCAACATGCTTTGTGAGATTGAAATAATGTGATAACTGACACACTCGTTCAATAGTCCAGACATAAATAGCAGTTAAGATGTAATGCTTCTGCTAGGTGTGCTCTCACTGAAATGTTTACACAAAATACACCTTTTCAGTCTAATTGTCTCTCACTCCTATCTATTATCTGTATTTTTCCTCCCATTCCCTCTTTGTTCCAGGGAGCCTCAGAGGAAACAAATTACATGAAAATGACAAATGACAACAATAACTCAATGGCTGATTTCAAGAGAAGCAACACAGCAAGATTGTTTCTGAATAGAGGATGTATTCATGGGCGGGCAAAATGAACTCGGGACATAATATGCACCTTCTGAAAACAAAATTATTTACATCTTGTTGATAACCTGCAGCTGGTTGCTATCAGCAGCCAAATGTAGAGAGCAAATTTCATTTTCTAAAACAGTAATTTGAAGTCAAGTGTTGATCTTTGTGTAATTGTAACCTCCACCACAGCACTTAAGTTCATAAAAGCTGGTATATATGCAATGCATGTGGTGTTTAATTTTGGTCATTCACTATGTGTACTGCACATAATGCTTTGATACGCGTTGCACAAGATGCTCTATTATCTTCCGTATAAAACGTCAATCAATGCCCGCATCCCTCTCATGTCACCCAAAACACAACCCCCAGCACTGGAACCTGAGTAGATAGCGGCGAAAACATGGTCCATTCAGCAATTATTCACAGAGTCTTGGACTAATGGTGCTCTGAATGCACAGACACAGCAAATGTAGGGAGTTAGTGGACCAGCAGTAATGGCCCCATACAGAGCATGTGTTTTTCTCTGTGTAAGTGTGTGTGTGTGTGTACGTGTTGGTGGGGTTGGGAGGGGGAAGAGCATCATCTATAACTGATTCATGACAAGCACAAACATGTCTAATTATAAATCCAGATAAGAGACCGACCTCCGAGTCCCTTCCACCCTCTTTTT